>OW026520.1:76038739-76236239 GCA_932274085.1 Protocalliphora azurea
AAAGACAAATTAACTGCCTTGGCTGTATAATCTTGTACATTATTAAAGTGTGCTGTATAAAGCGTGTAATTTAAGTGTGTGTTTATATTAGAACACAAAGTGAATATTTAAACTGTATTGTTGTACATTTTTAAATAAAATAAAGAGTCGTCACAATTTTTAAACTACTAAACTGCTGTTATTTGCAATCAAAGTACAAGTTTATTTAAAGGAAATAAAAAAAACGTTTTTAAAAGGTAAAAACGTAACAATTGGTGTCAGAAGTGGGATTGCAAAATAATAAGCAGTCATAAAGTTTAAAGAGCTAAAAGTGGAGCAATTCAAGAGGGAATTGAATAAGTTGGAGTTACCTACAGCTGGTAATAAGGCAGAATTACAAAAGAGGCTGATAGATGAATTCAAGCGGCGTAATATTGACATCGGAACTTACGAATTCGAGTATAAAGAAGAAATGGAAGTTTCTACCCGTGCAGCAACAAGCAGCATGGATTTATCCACAATGTTTGCTGCTATGATGGAGCAATTTAAAGAAGCTAACGAAACTTCTAAAGCTAATAACGAGAAACTTCTTGCTAAAGTCAAAGAAGAAAATAAAATAATGGAAATGAAATTTCAAGAAACTTCTAAAGCAAATAACGAGAAACTTCTTGCTGAAGTCAAAGAAGAAAATAAAATAATGGAAATTAAATTTCAAGAAACTTCTAAAGCAAATAACGAGAAACTTCTTGCTGAAGTTAAAGAAGAAAATAAAATAATGGAAATGAAATTTCAAGAAACTTCTAGAGCGATACGCGAAAAACTTCAGCAAATTTCGGAAGTTATAAACTGCAGAGTGGATGGCATTGATAAAAAGGTGTCCGACTTAAAGAGCTGCCTAGATATACAAGCTAAAGTCGTTGATAAGGTTGATAAAAAGCTGTCCGACTTAGAGAGCTGCCTGTCCGATTTAGAGAATGAAATGGCCAAAGGTGTTGATAAAAAAGTACATGATCTAGAAATAAAGATGAATAATACTCAATGCCAAGATGGACATATGCGAATTATTCCAGAATCCTCTAATAGAATAAAGGCCCCTAGTTTTGATGGTACCACACCATTTAATGTGTTCAAGTTCCAGTTTGATACAATTGCCATTAGAAACATGTGGAACGACGAAGAAAAAGCTATAGAGTTGATATTGGCCTTAAAAGGAAATGCAGCAGTAGTTCTTGAAAGCGTGCCAGCATGTAACAGAAACAGTTATGATGATATAATGGAGGCGCTACAACGTAAGTACGCTGGTGAACATAAAAAGGAACTATACCGAATGGAATTGCGTGGTAGAGTGCAGAAGCCCAATGAGACGCTACAAGACTTTGCGTTGGAAATCGAACGTTTGCTGCAGCTTACTTATCCAGGGGAAAACAGCCCGTTTTTGGACCATTTCAAGATAGAGGCATTTGTTAATGGCATTCGCGATCCTGAAATAAAACACGCAGTTTGTGCCACACCTAAACCATTATTTACTGAAACCGTCTCATTCGCACTGGCACAAGAAACGGCGAAAATAATTTCAAAACCACAAATATGCAAGGTGCGAAATGTTGAAGTTGTTCCTGATGAGAGAAATATAGTCGACGAATTAAAAAAGGTTTTGGAGACGTTTAATGAGAAGCAAAATAAAGCCAGAATAAAACGTTATAACTGTGGTAAATCGGGTCATATTCAGCGAAACTGCAAAGCACCAAGGAAACGAACCAGATCTACCTCGCCTCAAAGAAATAACCGGCAGTCAAATCATCAATCATCACAAGAATCACCTTTAAACTAAAACGAGCTGGCACTAAGGGGCAAGAGCTAGCTCCCACATCTGAGGGCCCCACCATCTCCATATCCGTAATGCAACAGAAAAATAGCAATCTTACTGCTTCCGGGTACATCAACGGCCAGAAGCACGTTTTTACTGTAGACATCGGGGCATCACAGTCTATCGTCAGGCCAGATTTAGTCAAGAAAACAATTGAACCATTATGTGGGGTAAGCATGCGCACAGCTACTGGGGAGTCGGCCACGGTCTATGGTAAAGTAAATGTGAAATTAACCATTGCCAACGTTACCTTTAATCATGTATTCATTGTTGCCGACATTGTGGACGAAGTCATCATTGGTGCTGATGTCATGATTAACCATGGCATTACTTTGGATATGGGACAAAAAGTTATGATTTGGCGAAATATGGAGATACCCCTTGACGTCGGATATGAAAATAGGACTCAAGTAAGAAAGCTAGTTACCGTCGAGCATCAGAAGCTACCACCACAGTCAGAAACTTTAGTATGGGCTCCTATGGAGGGAGATTGTGAGGACAACAGTTTGTGGGTGGTAGAACCAGCAGAAATAACAAGTGATCTTGTAACAGCAAAAGCCCTCGTTAAACCCTGTAACAACAAAATAGTTCCTATAGGAATGCTTAACCTGTCTAGCTATGAAAAAGTCGTTAAGCCAAATTCAGAAATAGGTCAATGCACTTCAGCAGAGGCAGTAATCAATTGCGAGAAAAACCCGCAACCTGCCAATGAATCCACCAAAGAACACGAGCTACTAGCGGAATATGTGGGGAAGTGGGTAGAAGGATTAGCGCCGCCAGATAGAAATAAGGCCAAACAGATTCTGAAGAAATATAGCTCCGTCTTCGCCTTAAAAAGTCAAAGCCATGGTAGAACGGCAATAGTAAAGCATCAAATAAATACTGGCGAAGCGAGGCCAATAAAGCAGGCGCCCAGAAGTGTTCCTCTAGCAAAACGAAGTGAAGTGAAGGAGTTAGTCAATGAAATGGAGCGGAACGGTATAATCGAACCATCTTCAAGTCCTTTGAGCTCGCCTGTTGTTTTAGTTAAGAAGAAAGACGGCAGCACTAGATTTTGCGTCGATTATAGAAAACTGAATGACGTCACCAAGAAAGACAGCTACCCGCTACCAAGAATTGACGACACCCTGGATACACTAGCTGGAACACAATGGTTCTCCACATTGGACTTGCAAAGTGGTTATTGGCAGGTAGAGATTTCAGAAAAAGACAAGGAAAAAACCGCCTTTAGCGCGAGTGATGGGTTATGGCAGTTTAATGTGATGCCATTTGGACTCTGCAATGCTCCAGCCACATTCGAGCGTTTAATGGAACAGGTATTGAAAGGACTTCACGGGAAGACATGCTTGGTGTATCTCGATGACATAATTGTCATGGGTAAGACTTTTGATGAACATCTGAATAACCTTGAAGAAGTCCTTAAACGAATATCAGCGGCTGGACTCAAACTCAGTGTAAAGAAGTGTGCGTTGTTCCAGAAAGAAGTCAAATATTTGGGACATCGCGTAACAGCAGACGGAATATCAACAGATGAGGATAAGATAATTGCTGTAAAGAACTGGCCACGTCCGAGAAATCTCCACGAATTGCGTAGTTTTCTTGGCCTTTGCACATACTACAGACGATTTGTCCCGAATTTCGCCAATGTAGCCGCAAGCTTACATGAGCTGACCAAGAAGTCACAATCATTCCAATGGTGTGAAGCACAAGAACTAGCATTCCAGAAGCTCAAGGATCTATTATGTACGCACCAATTTTGTCATATCCTATACCTAGAGAAACATTTGTGGTAGATAGCGATGCGAGCGGATACGGAATAGGCGGTGTACTTTCACAAGTAGTCGGTGGCACTGAAAGGGTCATTGGATACTTCAGCCGAACGCTTTCGAAGCCTGAAAGAAACTACTGCGTAACGCGACGAGAACTTTTGGCAGTATTAGAGTGTGTGAAGCATTACCACAAATATCTGTATGGCCAACACTTCCGACTAAGAACCGATCATTCTGCCCTCAGGTGGTTGCTGCAATTTAAACAACCTGAAGGACAACTGGTATCGTCGATGTTCGAATAATGCAGATAGAGTCCAGTGAAGATTGGTCTGTAGCGCAAAGAAATGACCCCATACTGGCAAAAATAATATCGGCAAAAGAAGAAGGTAGAAGGCCAGCCCGCAATGAAATATCCGCCGAAAGTCCACTAATGAAATCATATTGGGCCCTATGGAATAGTCTACAGTTGTTAAACGGCTGCTTATACCGCATATGGGAAAGTGCTGACGGTAAAACAGTGACAAATTTAATTGTAGTACCATCCTCTGAAATAAACGAAGTAATGAAAGAGTTCCATGATGGTCCCAGTGGTGGTCATCTTGGTGTGACAAAAACCTTAGAAAAGTTAAAACAACGTTTTTATTGGGTGGGTTGTCAGCAAGCAGTAGCCGATTGGGTAGCCAATTGTTCACAATGCATAGCAGCGAAGGGCCCAGTAAGAAGAAGTCGTGGACAACTTCAGCAGTATAACTCAGGCGCGCCATTCGAGCGGATTGCAATGGATGTAGCAGGCCCTTTCCCCGTCAGTGATGCCGGAAATCGTTATGTTCTAGTGGTTATGGATTATTTCAGCAAATGGCCAGAGGTATATGCCATACCTGATCAAGAAGCTAAAACGGTTATAAGTGTATTTGTGAACAACTGGGTGTGCCGCTATGGTGTTCCACTGGAGTTGCATTCTGATCAGGGTAGAAATTTTGAATCTGCCGTATTCAAGGAAATGTGCGATTTATACGGAATAAGAAAAACCAGAACAACTCCACTGCATCCTCAATCTGATGGCATGGTCGAAAGATTCATTCGCACTCTGGAGGAATATTTAAGAAAAGTGGTCAGTGCACATCAGAAGGACTGGGATGAACACATACCAAAATTTCTATTGGCATACAGATCAGCTGTTCATGACTCAACCTCTCGAACACCTGCAAAAATTGTCTTCGGGACAGAACTCAAGTTGCCTGGTGATTTAGAATTCGGTATTAAGCCCTCATCAACAAATAAGGAAAACATTTCCCAAGAGCAAGATGACCTGAACGAACTACATGAATTCGTACGAAGACGAATAAAAATGACCAGCGATAAAATGAAAGCCAGATACGATCGAGCAGCGAATTCTGAAGGATTTAACGAAGGCCAGCTTTGTACTGTTGTATAACCCACAACGTAAGAAAGGACTGTCTCCCAAACTACAAACCCATTGGGATGGACCATACAAAGTGATTAAGAAATTAAACGACGTGGTGTACAGAATACAGAAAGAAAAGAGCCCGAGATCTAAAATGAAGGTCGTACATCTAGAACGACTAGCTGCCTATGGGAAAAATGAATTCGTGCCTATTCGGGACGAACAGGCTTAAGCGGGGGGCAGTGTTACGAAATTGTACTTGAATTCAAATATAACGGTTTTAACGGCCGGTTTAAATCTTTCTCAATGCTTCCAGACATTTCCGTTTATGTTAACAGCAGTTAACATAGCTGTAAAAATTATTAACATAGTTCTAAACGTACAACATTGAATAAAAAGCTTTCACCATTGTTTTTAAGTATGGCAACACTAAATGTTTAAGCTGCTAACATTAACATCAAAAGCTCTAGTTTGTCCGTTAAGAACATTGTAGAAAGAAATAGAGCTTTCAAGAAACATCTAGTAGGTAATACAGTGTATATAAATTGGCCGTGAGAACACCATTCAGTCAGTCTAATTGGAAGCGTCGTTAAGTAAAGACAAATTAACTGCCTTGGCTGTATAATCTTGTACATTATTAAAGTGTGCTGTATAAAGCGTGTAATTTAAGTGTGTGTTTATATTAGAACACAAAGTGAATATTTAAACTGTATTGTTGTACATTTTTAAATAAAATAAAGAGTCGTCACAATTTTTAAACTACTAAACTGCTGTTATTTGCAATCAAAGTACAAGTTTATTTAAAGGAAATAAACAACCGTGTTTAAAAGGTAAAAACGTAACAATATATATATATATATATATATATATATATATATGCACACTGAAACTACACCAGTTTCTAAGTTTGCCAGTATGAGTGCGTATTGATGATAAGTTGGTATTGCTTTTCTTTTGAGTAGATCGGGTGTCAATGAATAAAGTGGGAATGAGAGTTACGTATCCACTTTCCTAACAAACAAATAAAGTAGATAATGAAGCCTATACTATAAGTACTTATTGTATGCTGAGAAAAAAAATATTTGAATATGTGTTAAAATGCTGACATCAAATAAATCAAAAAAATTTATGATTTATTAAAATTGTGCCGAAAAATTAAAAGAGTGTTAAATATATGTGTATGTTGTTTATTTATTTATTTATAAAACGTTTAAATTAAATTGAATTTTTAAGAAAAAGATTGATTACTTTGTAACTACACAAAAGTTAACATGTCGTTAAGAAAGATATAACCACTTCGGTGTGGATTAAAGTATTTATTTTGTGCAACAATAAAATATGTAAGCTTTGCACTACAATAGTTACGAAATCATATCAGTTTATATTATTTTTTATGCGTATACATATTTTTCGTAGGCATTTTATACACACAACAATGCAATATGTTTCTTGTATTTCTTTATAAACACAAAAACACACGTGCATGTATTGCTTTTGAACTATCTTTGTGCTTTTGGTGGTGGATTTTGTTTTTCTTCTTATCCCCCTAATCATAAAGAAGCACAAAATTTGTTGTGTTTTAATGTACTAAGAAATTTATTTGTTGTACCAACAAATACTTGAAAATATTTGTGGTACGATAGTTACTAGAGAAGAAGAAAGAAAGAAATTTCTCACTCAATGCAAAACCACAAATAACTTTTATTATTTTTATGATTTGAATGAATGTGTAAAAAGAAAATCATATCATATCAGTTACACTCATACTCTCATTTACTCTAATACTCACAAGTTTTTGTTATATTTGTTTTGTGTATACTTTCAACAGGAGTAGCATGTCTTTAATTATATTTCGTTCACAACACGCTAATATTTGGATATTTTTGCAAATATTTGCTTTGCGTAATGTGAACACCAAATATTTTTACGATTCAAAAAAAAAAAAAAAAAAAAACTATTTGCCCTTAACTAAAAATGTGGTGTAAATATTGTGTGGACAAAAGCTGTAAAATATTTTCCACAATTTTGAGTGAATTTTTGTTTGATCTTACAAGATGCATTTAATTGTTACAAAAATTAACAAAATTAACAAAAAAAAAAAGTTGGCAACCCTTTGAATAAGACGTACTTTCTATCAGTGCTTAATAGTTCTTAAACAAAAAAATAAATTTTGTAATAAAAACTGTTCTGTTTATATCGCAAAGTGTTAAACATAAAAAACAATTCATCAGGTGTTTGATTAAAATAAAATATGCCTAAAAGTAAACCTCGTTGTAGTTTAGCAAATAAAAAAATAATGCTTTGTAATCATTGTAAAGAGGAGATCAAAGAGGAATCTGATGATTTTATAGAGTGCGATAAGTGCGGGAAAAGTTTTCATTTTCAATGTACTAAATTGAGCAAAAGAAAGTTTGAGAGTTTATTGACAAATGAAAAAGAAACTTTCAACTGTCATTTCTGCAAAGAAGGTGATAGAGAAATAAGGAAAGAATTAAATACAATTAAAACAGAATTAAGAAAACTAGAGAAGTTAGAAAAGTTGGATCAGCTGACTGAATCGATAAACTTCATGTCAGCAAAGTTTGATAAAGTATTTAAGGATGTTGCAGAAAATAAGAAGAAGATAGCTGAAGTACAAAAAGAAAATAAAAAATTAAAAACAGAAATAAAAACTTTAAAAACATCTGTGAAAATACTAAATGATTATCGAGTTCAAAATGATTGTGTTATAAGAGGATTATAATTTTATGCAAAAGAAAATGCTATGGATGCTGTAGTTAATCTGTCAAAGGATGTTGGTGTTGTTTTGGAACCAAATGCTGTTAATGCAGCGTATTTTTTAAGAACGAAGAAAGAATCTGAGGACGGGAAAAAAACTGTTGTGGTTAAATTTTCCTCTAAATTTCATAAGGAACGGCTGATGGCTTCCAAATCTAAATTGAAGGGAAAGGAAAGCACAAGTGAGGTGTTTGTAAATGATTTTCATAGCAAGGAAACTATGAACCTTTTTTATTATTCCAAATCATTAAAAACAATTGGATATCAACACATTTATGTAAGGAATGGCAGAGTCTATTGTAGAAAAAGTGATATTTCAAAACAACAGCTTATCAGAGATGAAGATGATGTTGATAATATGTTGTTGGAAGCAACAACAAATAAACTCTGGAAGAGAAGATCTTTGATTAATAGTAGAAGATTTGATGATGCAAATTCAAGTGATGATGGCGATGACGGTGCTGCTTACGTGTCCCCTTAAAACGGAATGTATTTATTTTTTTAAATTTAATTATTTACAATTTTCTATTTTTTATGATTAAAAATCAATATTTTCAACAATTTGCAGATTTTAAAACATATGTTAGTAATTTGAATTCAAATTTTCTTAATATTATTAGTATCAGAAGCGTTTCATCTGTTGATAAATTTAATAAATTTAAATCGTTGATAGCAAGTATTCCTAAGTTACCGGATATAATTGCATTCCAGGAAACTTGGTTCCAAAAGGATATAACACAAATTTACAAACTTTCAGGTTTTAATAATATACATTGTTGTAGAGAAGATACTTATGGTGGTACAACTTTATATATTAATAAAAAAACACAATTTAATGTTGAAATATGCATGAGTAGAAATTTTGTTGAGCTAATAGTTGTGACTTTGAACAGTGTTAAAGTTGAAAGCAAACCCTTGAAGATAGTGTCATTTTATCGTTCGCAAAAGTGTAGCGTAAATGACTTTATTAATATTTTTGATGGTATTTTAAGTGAACATGCTCGGAATCCAATAATTATAGTTGGAGATTCGAACATTGATCTTATTCAAAATCCTCATTTAACTGATTTGTTAACCGCTTTTAAAAATTATGATTGTGATAGTGCTCATAATTTAATAACAAGACCTGTTAGTAGAACATGTATTGATCATGTGTTTAGCAATTTTTCTAATGAAATTTATGTTGATTCAGTTGAATGTAATTTATCGATCCACAATATAATTTTCTGTAAATTTAGGAAGGAGACAATGCGAAAAGAATTTGTTGAGATTGAAAAAACACACTGAATATGCAGAGGCCAAAGAATACTTGCAAAATAATTTACCGGATAACTTTTCTTCATTTAATGCGTCGGAACTTACTAATGTTTTGGTGCATTGTATGAAAGGTGCTATAAATAATTCAACTGTGGTGACAAGGTGTAAGAAACGGTTACGATTTGATTTAACTCCATGGGTGAATAAAAATCTTCATGATTTAATTTTATTTAAGGAAAGACTATTAAGGAGAAGGAGGAAATCGAAAAACAAGCAGAATTTAGAGGATAGTTTGAAGCGAATCAGTAAGGTCATAAAAATTTCTACAAGTAAGTGTGGGGATGTTTATTACACTCAAAGTTTATTAAAGACAGGTAATGATCCGAGGAGATCGGTGAAATTTATTAATAGTACTCTTGGTAGTGAAAAAAAATAACGATATTTACCTTAATGATGCTCAGGGACAACCAATTATATGTGATCAGGATAAAGTTAATTGCTAGAATAATTATTTTATTACGAGTGTGGCAAATCTTAAGAGGGACATTGAAATTTATCCTAGTGAAACGTTTAATTCATTATGGACTCTTTCTCATTCACCCCACCGTTTTAGGCTACTAAATGTAGATGATAATAATATTATTGAAATAATATTAAATCTGAAGGATAATAAAAGTCCAGTCTTTGATGGTATTTCGCCTAAATCTGTTAAAGAGTGTAGGGATGAAATAATTCCAATTTTAACAGACATTTTTAATAAAATGGTAAATAATTCAGTGTACCCTGACATTTTAAAAGTGCACAAAATAGTACCAATTCCAAAAGTGGCAAATGAATATAGACCTATAGCTGTTCTTTCTACGACTGATAACATTTTTGAAAAGATACTTTATGATAAACTTCTATTATACCTTGAGGAAAATAATTTCTTATAAAATTGTCAATTTGGATTTCGAAAGGGATGTAGTACTGAAGATGTTGTGTTAAATGTAGTTCAGTTTATTTGTAGCGGGCTTGATGAAGGTTCTAGTGGAGTTGCCGGAATATTTTTTGACTTTACTAAAGCTTTTGATTTAGTAGATCATGAAATATTGTTACAGAAATTGATCAAATATGGTATTCAGGGACGTGAACTTTTATTGTTTGAAAACTATTTCTTAAATAGGAAACAATATGTCAAAATAAACAACACTGACAGTTTTATTGGTTCGGTTGATTATGGTGTGCCTCAGGGTAGTGGATTATTGGGTCCTTTATTGTTCTCAGTATATTTGAATGATTTGAAGAATCCCAATTTAGATGGGCAGCTATTTATGTTTGCGGATGATGTATGCCTGTTTTACCCCTACAAGTATGATTTATCACTTAAGACAAAAATTGAAAGGGATGCTTCTTTAATATTTGAGTTTGCGCGATTAAATCGTTTAGTTTTTAACCCTAATAAGACCAAATTGTTGCGTTTTATACCACATGCCTTAAGTACAAATAGTAACTTTAACGTATTTATTGATGGGGTGGGGGTTGTATACGAAACCCATTCTGTTAAGTATTAGGGTATTACATTGCAAAGTAACTTGTCATGGGCTTTACATATACATGATTTGAAAAGGAAAATAGCTCCGGCAATTGGAATTCTGTATAAATTAAAAAATAAAATTGATGCTAAATCAAAGATGATGATTTTTCAATCTCTGATTCAATCACATTTGAATTACCTTGCAATTATATATGCTCACAATAAAAATAGGCATATACTGAAATCCATGCAAAATAAAGCATTAAAAATTATTTTCAGATTACCAACATGGTTTTCAACTGTTACATTGTACAAAGATATAAGCAAAACAATTTTACCAATCTATGGATTGCATGAGTACCAGTTTTTAATGTTTGTTTTTAAATGCGTTAACCATATTGGTCACCAACTTAATTTTAACACCCGTAATAGAGCAAATTTAATGATTCTCAGATGTAGATTAGAAACAACGAAGCAACGCATTGGTTACGTTGGTGCTGTAAAATTTAATAATTTACCTGCGAATTTAAAATCAATTAATCGAGTTTCGTTATTTAAATCATCTTGCAAACAACATTTATTTAGCAACTTTGAAACGCTTTTGTAATAATTTTTTTTTTTTTAACTTTTAATTTTTTTCTAATTTTTAAAATATTTTTTTAAACCAGTTTTATATATTCATTAATATGTAATAATCTTTTAACTTAAGTTAAATGTTTTATTTGTACTTTTAAGAATGTATTATTATGCCAACTTGCCTCAATAATGCCTTTAGGGCGCTGAGGCCGTAATTAAAATGTTTTCAAAATCTTTTTTTTTGTACAAATAAATGTTTTTCTATAGAAATTCTTTCTACGAAAAAAAAAAATTAATATTCTATTATAGTATAGGATCATAAATTCTTATTATTAAATATATTTTAAACGCTAAATTACAAAAATTTAAATTAATAAAAAAATATTACTATAATTCCATAGGTAAGTAAGCTAACTCGTGTTACCAATGAGCAAATCTTCAAACAAAAATATAAATATATTAAAAATCTGGCTGAAATTGTTTTAATTTATAATTGGAGCATATATTCAATACATTTATTGTTTAATTTGCATAAATAATTGCCCTTTTATTTCTAATTTTCTATTATTTGTGTAATAATAAGACTGTGCTAGTCGCAAATTTTAACAAGCTGGGCACTCCACTGGTAAAGCTAATTCGAGTACACTAAATTCAATTGTGGCAGCCGTTTTTCGATGTTAGCGCTCGTATTGACGATATTTGGGTTTAAAATTATTATGGAAGTAGCACAAATAATAGAAAATTATAATTAAAAGGAACATTATTTATTCAATCTAAACAATATATATGAATATATATTCGAATAATAAATTAAATCAATTTCAACCAGATTCTTAACATGTATTTTTGTTTGAAAAGTTGCTCATTGGTAACACTACTTTCGGAATTATAGTAATATTATTTGTTAGTTAAAAGTTTAAACGCTAAGTAGGTTTAAAGTATATTTGATAATAAGAATTCATGATATGATTCAATAGAATCTTAATTGTTTATTTTGTTGAAATTTAACAACTAAATTATTAAATTTATGCAAAAAATAATAATAATAATAATAATAATAATAATAATAAATTTTCCTAACCCTCTTTTAGTCATTCAAAATGAAATGTTTCAAAAACGAGCGCTAACTTTTAAAAATGATTAACACCATTAAATTCAGTATCGTCGGCATAGCTTTACCCAATGGGTGCCCATCTTTTTGTTAAAGAAAATAATAATAATAATAATGAGAAATTTTGATATCGTTCTAAATCGATAAAAACAAAATAAAAAATAAGATTTTCTTATGAATTCTTTTAATCAAATAATTTTGAGTAAATAAATTGCATATAAACTGAACTGGCTTGAAATATGTTTTCCCTTCAAGTATTTTACGATATTTGATAGCTGTTTCATCAAATAAAAAAATGTCAAATAAATACCTCTAATGTGTACAAAAAATCAACTATGAATTTAGTTGCGAAAACTGCGAAAAAAATACGATGAAATATTTCATGTTAAATATTTGCCTAATCTGAACTTAGATTTATTAACATTTTTATCCCTATTTAATTCTTAGGCAGCTATGCTTATAACTACTTATGAAATTTATTTTGACACATAGGTCCCATACGCCTAAACGAATTGATGCACATACTCAATGGTGCAAGGTATCATATGGTCGCGCTTGGCCGACTATATTTTTCTTGCTTGTTATTGAAAATTTACATATTTTGAAATTACCAATTATTGTTATACAATTTTGCAATAGATTTATGGTTTGATTTTTAATCAAAATATCGAAAATCTGATTAACTCGAAATCCCTTAAATTAAAATTGCAGTTACGGCTACAAAAGCTGTTCTTTTTTTCGAAGTTTATATAAATTCAGTGCAGATTTTAGTTAAAAAAATAATTTTATTAAGAAAATTATGCTTTTATTTTGATGTGTTCGTTAAGTTTTATTCATCCCGCTTAACATTAAATTTTGATTCTGTGCTTTTTCAAATTTTTGTACCAAAATTATTCAAAATTTAATTATTATTTTTTATTATTATTACCAAGAAAAATCATTTTAGTAAACTTTATGTTCAACTGATATAAAACAGGTTAAAGGTCAGGTCCGATAATACAAGAGTTACGAAATCCTTATATTTGGCTGAATGTGTTTTTGGAATCGAATGTTCAATTCAAGTGCGAGTTACGTCTAATAAATATTCATATATATTAATTTTTTGTATTATATATTTCAGTTAGAAATTGCTCGTGTCCAAAAAACTGTCTTGGATGCTGTATCGGTTTTAGCACCAACGAATAGTGATGCCAACAAAGCAGTAGAAAATTTAAACAAAATTTTATATGATATTACACAATTGTATGAAAATTTCGCAGATCCATTTGAATTGTGGGAATGCAAACTAACTATTCTTAACTGTTCACATCATAACGATCCTTTGCTTATTGAAACAGTATGGGGCCAAATTATAAATAAATCTGTCGAAGGCGCTGGTTCAGTACAAGAAAGAAGTACACGATTGTTTTCGAAAATTGAGACTCTTTTCAAGGAATTTGGGGAGTCTGGCCATTGTTTTCCACTTGCTTTTATTATAAGAGAATTAGAAATAAGGGCATGCCAATTGCGTTTATCTGAAGGTATTGTACCCGATAAATTGGTAGCCATGAATATCGATGTAGAATTGCTTATGGAATATTATTCCAGGTGAGTTATTTCTTCGGAATAATCGAGATTTATTAAACCTAAGGTCTAATTGTAGAAGATCTAATTAACAGATAATTAAATTTATCAATTTTTAACTTAAATAATATATATATTTTTATTTTATTTAATACAGAATGATATCAATTAATGAACGTATATGGGCCAATGAGGGCAATGAGTGGCATTTAGTTCAATCTTCAATACGTGTAGTTACACTGTTAGCAAACAATGCACATGCAATGTGGTCCAGATCAAAGTAAGTAATAGAACTTATTACGTTACAATATTTTAAAATTTTCTTTAATACTTAAAAATAGGCGGCGGATAATTGGGAAGGCACAAGATATGGTTTCAGTCTGTTTGAATTTGTGCTATCAGAAACCGGGTACTGAGCGAATGCAACAATCCTTAAAAGAATTACAATGTCGTCTTCAAAGAAGCTTGACATAGTTTTAAAAATAATTTTTATTAACATAAATGTCAATAAAAAAATATGTAAAACTTTTTTATTTCATATTATAATGTCGAAAAAAATTACTTTCGTTTATAATTCAGTTATAGTCAAGGCAAGGCTCAAAATTATTTAAATAAACCCACACTGTCATAAATTTATTTGACATCAATCTCTACAAATATTTGAAAGATAACTTCCTAGAAGAATATCCTCTTTTTAAAGAAAATTAGGCAATAAACAACAAAAAATATGTAAAATGTAAATTTTTCATTATTTTTATTCTCAGAATATGTGTGCGAGAGGAATTGGCAACGCGAACGCGTAGAAAAGGAAAAAACATAGGAACTTGTAGACAAGGACAAAATTAAAGAAAGCAAGTAGAATAATAGTTAAAATATAAACAAACTAATTTCAGAAAAGTTTAGATAGGATTTTGAAAAGAGAAACTTCCTTTTTTACTTTGGATTGGTGGTGAAGGGTGAGTCCAGTGGCTGCGAAGAACAAAAAAAAAAGAAAAATAAAATAAATAAAGATAACCAAAAGTACTTGGATGTGGCAAACATTTTATTAAAGAGAAATTGAAACTTTCCTAAAACTCAAAGTTAATTAAAACCTAAAGATAATTAAAGTTTAAAACTAGTTATAACTTGAGTTTCTTAAAGCGTAAAAAAAGGTAAAAAACTTAAACTATCATCTGTCATCGGCCACATTTGTCACTTGCCGCAGAATCTTCCACCCAACGCTGGAGAAGCGGCATAGCACACCCACGCCAGGGGTGCTAGGTAAAGGTTTTCGACCATTAAGTGAGTTTTCCCGGACGACTTAACGGACGGGACTGAATATCCTTAAAATAAAATAAAAAAAAGGTAAAATAGTTAAAAATTAAAAGATTAGGTAGCACATTTAGACTTACCGGGAAAGAAAATTATAATCCGTTTTGTTAGTTGTGTTGCAAAACGAGCACGGTTAGGGTTGAGCTCAGGCCTAAAAATTCGTCGTAATCGCAAATCCTAGAATGAGGCATTAGCATTCTAAACGTTTAACGTATAAAAAAAGAACCGGAAAAGGAAAACAAAATATCTCCGAAAGGATAAAATAAAAAAGATACTAATAAATAAAAGCTAATTTAAAAAAATCAAATACTTACCAGAAAAAAACAGGACATAGGACAATAAACGGACGGACAGAAAACCTTAGGAATTGCCAGGAAGCGTCCCAATCCTTGAGGCCTATCCAATAGGACCAGCAGCTTGCACAGATACGATGAAAAAAAAAATACCCACCATTAATTTGAAACCTTAAAATAGAAATAGGAAAAGAAAATATATGTTAAATTTTTTTAATTAATGAAGTAGAATTGTTTGAAATAATAATTTGTATAACAGTTAGATATAATTTCTAATTAACAATTAAAATTTTTCTACTTTTTTTTCGTTTTTGGTAATTTATTTGATAAAGCTAAATGAAAAGCATCCAAATTGTTTTATAATTTCAAAAATAAAAGATATTAATAATGATTATAACGTTTAAATGAAATTTTTGAGAGTTGTCATTTAAAATGATGTGGTAGACAAAAACAAAAGCGGTGAGTAAACGGGATGGAGCGAAATGGTAAGGTGTTCAAAGGGACATTCCGAAGAGAATTATGTAGGAATGTAATGGCAAGAGTTAGCTAGCTATGGGAGGAAAGAGTGTGATTTGGAAAAAACACCAGCCAAATCAGCATTTCTATGTGTGTGTACACTATGAAGTTGGTTTTAAATCGAACTTACTTCGGGCCCCAACATATATAATATTTTAAATTTTTTTTTTTTTTTTTTATAAACTACAGCTGTTATGTTTCTTTTTGTACGTGGACAGTTACCCAGCTCTGGCGGCAAGAACACCTCATCCGGCGAGCTCCATCCCGGCATAAGCGACCATACCAGCACCGACGTCAGTCTGGCCACTTTGTCAGTGGTTGTTTATAAACAGCCAGCTGTTGTTTTTAGAATTATTCCGTCCACACTACAACCCTATTTTCAATAAGGTGATTATCACCTTTGCAATAAATTGGTGATATCCCATTGAGATCATCTGGAAGAAATTAATGAAATACTTTTATTTTTCAGTCACAATTTTTTCAGTAGCCAGAAAATTACTCAAAAATGCAAAAATATTGAAGAAATTTAGAAAAAATGGATATTTTATGTGAGCGCTTTGTGCATGCATGCTTTACAATATGTAAAAGTTTCTTTATTATATTATTTAAAGATCTATTTGGTGATAATTTTTCTATGTATTTGTTACGCCTTTCAGAAGATTATCTGCCAATATTGCCTATTTTTCTTTCAGGTTTCTTATTGCTTAGATGTATCGCCTGTGACTCACAATATCTTCCGATGTGGAAATAAGAATAAGATTATTTCGGCAATAAAGTTTTTCTTCTAAGCAACACGAATTCGAATCACTTTCGCATTATTTTGCTTGCGTTTTTCTTTTGTTGCTTTTTTATTTAATATAAATCGAAAATGCTATTTATTTTAAATGCAAATATTTAAAAATTTTACAAAGTGAAATATCTAGATAATTGCAAACGATAGATAACGATTTTGAGGGCCATTTTGGAGGAACAAACTTTTCTCGAAAGCGGCCTGTACTTTCATAATCTATATCCCTAGATTTTATGCTATGGGCCAGGAACGATTTTATGGGCCATTTTTGAGGAACCCAATTTCCGATTGTCTCATTTTATTCCAAAAATTTCCTACTTTCATAATCTATATCGCTTATAGCATGTCAATCCTTAGATTTTATGCTGTGGGCCAGTTCTATTTTGTGGGCTATTTTAGAGGAATACAATTTTCTCGGAATCGACTCGTTAGATTTTTTGCACGATTCTTCCTTTATTCTAAAGATTGTCTACTTTTATAATCTACATCGATTGTCTCATTTTATTCTAAAGATACTTTTATAATCTATATCGTTTATAGCGAGCCAATCCTTATATTCTATGCTATTTGCCAGGAACGATTTTGTGGGCCATTTTGGAGGAACCAAATTTTCTCGGAAGCCGCTCTTAGGAGTTTTTGCACGATTGCTTCGTCTGATTCTAAATATTGTTTACTTTCATAATCTATATCGTTTATAGCGAGCCAATCCTTTGTTTCCATTCTATGAACTAGAACGATTTTGTGGATCATCTGGATCAACCCAATTTTCTCAGAAACGACTCGTAGGATTTTTCGCGTGTTTGTCTCATTTTATTCTAAAAATTTTCTACTTTCGTAATCTCTATCGTTTATAGATTTCATGCTATGGGCCAGCGACGATTTTGTGAGCTATTTTAGAGGAATACAATTTTCTCGGAATCGACTGGTTAGATTTTTTGCACGATTGTCTCTTTATTCTAAAGATTGTCTACTTTTATAATCTATAACGTTTATAGCGAGCCAATCCTTAGATCCCAATTATAATATGATCAAATTATACAAATATTACATAAATAATTAATATTATTTTGAATATTTAGATATTAATATTTGATTTTATTGTAATTTTTTTAATTTTGTAATTTTTTATAAAAATATCTAAAATTTGGTATTTTTGACTTCCCGGTTTTTATTTCCTATATTCTACGCTATATGGCTCACGTCAAATAATTTTGTTTGTTCAAAATCAGCTGTTATCTTGTTTGAATCGTAAAAATATTTGGTGTTCACATTAGGCGAAGCAAATACATATTTTCAAAAATTGCCAAATATTAACATAATGTGCTTAAGGCAAATACATTTAGGTGAAGGCATTAGGACAACAAATACACTAACCCAACTTAGATTTATTGAGGGCTAGTTTTTAGGATGTCGATTATATACATTTATCGCTTAAACGTAACTTATACCCTTAATGATGTTTTTCAATAATATATTGTATGGTATACATATAATCCATGTTTAGCTCAGCTATATTAGTCAGTTTAATCCATGTTGGTACTGGGGTTGCCAGATTCAAATTGTGATCTAACTTGACATCCCTGAAAAACGATCTGGATTAAAAAAAAATTGGCAATCGACTTTCGTCAAAAATCTTAATGTTGTATATCGTAATCACTTTTTTCTGAAAAATATTTGTTTAAATTTAAAACAGTCATATTATGTAAAACGAGTCGTATATCTCATGACTATAGGATTGTTTAAAACACTGTTATTATGCTGTCCAGTTTTGTTCAAGTTTCGCTTTCAGTGCGTAAGCAGAAGTTAATGTATTCTGTAAAATATAAAAATAACGCTATAAAAAATATATATTATTCATCAACGCTTTCACTCAACTTTTTATATAACCACAAATTGTTTTTAGCTTGACAAATTACATTTTAACTTATAACTTGACAACTACTAAAAAATCTTGATAATCAAGTTCATTTAAGACTGTCTGGCAATTCCAGTATTATTGTGTAACGTGAAAATAGTACACTCAACATTACTATTTTCTCGTACATATATCTTAAAACATTTATTCATGAAAATACTATAAATTTTCCTTCTATATATCACAGTTTCACTATATTATTTATGTATTTTTAATATTAGTGGTTATTTTTATTCACATACTAATATATTGAATACCGTATTAATAATAAGTAATTACATTGAAACCCCTACTGTAAATACTACCTGCACACACACATATAGTATAATTGGCTAATTGTTCAGTTCATGTTGCTTGGTAGTTAACAAGCAATATAATTCTCATCCAGTTGATACATGAATAAGTATAAGTAAACAAGGTTTGGTTACGGTCGGGGCGATACAAACAAGACAAGAACCCGCCGACTATATTTTACGAAAGCAAAATGAAGGCTTATTTTTGCACGCTTGACTAGGGTTGGGTCCCTAAATAAATTTCTCACGAGTAGCTTCGGTTAGCTGTTGTTTGAACTGCGATAATTTTTTTCTCCATTAATTATAGGGGAAAACGTGTGTCATAATAAACCATTTAAAAATACCAATAATGATCAAAATGTCGTCTTACCAAGACAAAGCGCATGAGCTCTGACAATTTTGTTTTAACGCTGCAATAATACTGACAAATTCAGTCTACATTAGACAAATGAAAGGCAAAAACTTAACAATATTATTTTTGATATTTTTTATTCACGATGAATTTATTAATATTTTTTATTTTCCTTTATATAATTTAATTTTTTATATAATTATATATAATTTTTTATATAAATAAACTTTTAAACTGATAAAAATTTATCTAATATGGTCTCGGCGTTAACACAAAATAGGATAACATTAAGGTGGCTCACAAAACAAAATGAATTTAAAATAAAATATATAAATGAAATTAGTTCATATTAAATTATATAAAAAAATAAACAATATTAATAGATCTGTAGTGAATAAATAATATCAAAAATAATATTGTTACGTTTTTGCTTTTCAAAACATTGAGTTATTTCTTCTAAACCCGGGTGGATTCTTTTACTTTCCTAATAATAAGCCAGTACATCCTGTTTTTTTTTTTTTTAATTTAAATACAGTTTCTTATTTACGTCTTAAATCACACATGTTATACTACACAGCTGAACTGCAACGTCAGTCAAACTTACAACAAACTGGCAACCCTACACGCAAAGATAAATTTCTACTCTAATCCACAAACTAGATCCACTTTTAAATATTCTAGTAACGCCAAGAACCATCTATCGGCTTATTTATAACAGCTTGCAATATACAAATTAAGTTTCACACTGACACGTAAACAATACAAGACACAAAAAATCATTTATAACAGTTTATATAATACACTCACATAAAGGTTTTTTATAATTATAGTAAGTAGAACTCTCTTAGATAATTAAGATAAACTGCATTAATGGCCTGTTTATACAAGATATGTGAAGATTCAGACAAGCTAGTGATATCCAGACGAGTACGTAAGAAAATTAGTTGTTTTAAAGTACTCGTCTATCTTACGTTCTTTTACGTTTTGCTATTGTCAAATGTTGTTGTTGCCATTATATTTAATTTTTACATCTTGTAAATGTTTTCATTCAAAATCATGCTTTTTGAACGGCAACCCTTAAAAATATACAAAAACAGCTGTTTTTTGTTTACTTAAAAATGTTGTGTTTGGAAAATATTACAAAAATAAATAAGTAAGAAAGATGTAGTCAGTCCACTCCGACCATATGATACCCCACAGCATTGTGCATGTCCGTCAAAATTCGTGGAGGACCGATACTTTTATTAAGTGTAAAATAAAATATACAAATACAGAATATTACGTAAATACTAACATTTTTATGAATTTATGCACTTTAGGGTGATTCCCGGGAGTTATGGTAAATTATGGAGCGAACCACATAAAATTTCTACTTATATAAAACTTACGTGTGTCGAATATAAACCTGATATTAACATATGTATGCGATTTATGCACGCTAAACTGATTTTCGGAAGAGGGTTTTACATGGCACAAGGATTGATACTTATACGAAACTTCCTTGCACCGAATTTCATTAAAATATTGCTATATTGAAGGCAATTATGATTGTTAAACCCCTATTCCGGGAGGACATTTATATGGGCGCTAGGTGAAATAATAGACCGATCATAACCAATTTCAGTAGGCTTCGTCCTTGTGTCATGAAAGTTAGATTGACTCAAAAAGTGATTCTGAGTTGATTGGTATACTTTAAGGTGGCTGTTGGATGATTTTTTCTGTGCGTTACAAACACCAGCCCCTACGCACAATACCCCTATGGTGGTGTGGAGTACAATTTACATATTGCAAAAACTAGATTGCGAGAACATTTTTTAAATTAACAATTATGTTTCCATCAGTGGCATGTTATTTTAGCGAATCGAGTGATTCTAGTGAGAGTGGTGTTGGCGACGCACGTATATGTTGCAGAAATTTTTTTATACGTTACAAACTAGAAAGTTCTAAAATCGTTATTTTTGAATTTATAAAACTAATTTCCGTTACAATATAAAATAAATTAAATTTTTTCCCTTTTGGTGTCTGAGCCGTATTTGGCGAAACAAAAAATTGTTAGGCACATTTTCACACTTTGAACCATATGTCACCTTCTGCCTGATTATGTGAACAGTTAAACTCCCATTAAATGCCCTTTGTCGACAATTCATCTTGGATTTTCTCCAAATCAAAATTTTCCTTAAAATAGTTGGTCTCTTGGTACACGCCAACAAAATTCTTGCCATTACCACTTCGCTTCTTTAATGGCGTATCACGACGATTTATAAAAATTCTTTCGGCCAAAATACAAACATCTGTTGAAAGGTCAGATGCCATCTCTAAGTGCACTGCTCTGATACGTACATGTGGAGTCAATCTATCACTAGGCAATGAACATGTAAATGGTGGCACTGGAACTGTACACCGAATTTTACACACTTTAGAATTTGAAAAGACCTTTGCCAGCAGCTTTCGCAGACGTGGTACCCAAATATACTTTCTTATTTTATCAATTATGGCCTCAAAATGTTGTGGTGAATATGAGCGACAAAACGTTCAGTTAAGTGATGGTAGAGCTAGAAAATTGTGTCGTCTGGAATATAGTGTCAACCAACATGCTGCATCAATACGGCCGGCCACTTACTCGGTGCAATTAATTTTCATCAAAATAAGGCGACAGCTTAAACAAATCTCTGTTTTTATGTAGCGTACTACCAGATGTCAAAATTTCAATTTCACTGGCAAAACCCACTTGCTTAAATTTACTTCAGCAAATTCAATTCTTCAGTAGTTAAATATTTTATAACTCGATTTTAGTTCTTATTGTATCATCGGCAATATTCATATCAGTAGGCAACAATCTCCAATCAGCTGAACATTTCGTTAATTCTATGGGCAACAAAAGGCTTATATCTTCTTCTTTCAGAACTAATCCAACTGACGAGGGTAGTAGAGTTATTCCAACAAATTCAACGAGAAACCTTAATTTTGTATTCTATTAATATAATGGAAATCAATCTAGTCCCCAAAACGGCAGTTTGCAATTCCAATCGTGATATGGTCATAGATTTCAATGGAGCACATTTTGTTTTAACAGCAATAAATGATACTCCAACCTCAAAAAAAAAAAAAATATCACCACTATCATTTTCACGCCACAAAAAATCTCTGAAAGTATCTGTCTTTGACAGCCACTACCACTTGGTGAAACATTGATCTGACGGCATCGGCTTATATTGTTAAGGGCCCTTCATTAATTTAGAGTATAATGACATTCCTTCCACCATCACACTAGCATCAAAGATGAAACGAATCTTCTAAGGCATATTAGGGTTCACGACACTAAAATGTGGCAAGTACCATAGTCATATATTATGTCCTTATAGACCATACAAAATTCTGGGTCATTATCATCCTTCGTTCCATACTATGAAGTCTGTAAAGGTCCATGAACTACTATCCGGTAGGACTACATTATCATTGCACCATGGTAATCTGGATTCAAACCTTCCGGCAACCCTATTCGTCGAATTCTTCTAAATATCACGTACTGAAAATCATCTTTAGACTCAAGCACTTATAAAACCTTAACAAAGTTCTCTGTTTCTAAATACCTAGTTACCTTCAAAATTTCCCATCTGTGCTGTCGGCAAACAAATATAGGTTTCTAAAAACAACCCATCCTAAAGGTGTATGGCAGAATATGGACCAGCATCTTCTAAAGGCACTATTTCATCAGGCAGCCTAAGATGGAAATAATCTAAACCAATAAATACTTTTGGTGTCATACAATCTGTTAGTTCTTATGCCGACTTATCACCATACCAGTTCAAATTCAATCGACTCTTGTCCATGCAGCCCCAGTTCTCTCATCTAACAATTTGGCACATACAATAGCACTCTAAACAACAAAACACTTGAAACACAATTTAGCACCGACGCGGCACTCAAAGTTTTGTTGTATAAATCTAAAATCATAGATTAACATAGATATGAAGCACCGTTGTTAAAAACCTAAGTCGGTTGTTAAAAAACTAAAACTAAAAAATAAGAATATTAGTAAAGATTTTTATTGCAAACAAAAACAATTCTAGTACGTGTGCTTTTTTGAGTAATTTTTTTCAATTGAGTTTCTTTTGAGCTTCGTATCTTTGCTCTAAAATTCTCAAGTTGTACACAATGCTCGGTTTCGTGCAATAATTTGTTATGTTTTCTCTTACAATTTTCAATTTGGCACTTTTTAATCCGACGACAACCTTACATCAGTCGTTTCACCTCATCCATCTATTTGGCACACTTTAATCCAAACATTTCTTCCATTCATTATTTTCTTTTTCCATCACTGCACAGTGGGTCCATCAGTTGGTCAGAATCGAAATTTTTTGAAAATAAATCTGCAACTTTTGCATTTACATCAGTGATGGGATTTAATAATATATTTAATATTTGAATTTATTGCCAAATTTCGCACAAAAGTGCGAAATTTACAGAAATTTCTCCGTGTGCAGTCTTTACTTGTTTACTGCCATCGGACGCGTCCCCAGGTGGCGGATAGGGGGGATTGGGCGAGAGACACTGGATGCACTAATGTACGGTGCTGGAGCCCTCTCCCTTTGCCGACATTAATGCATCCTTTGTATCACACCCAGTCCTGGAAACGGAAGGCTTGCTGGACTGGATGCGATGCATTGATGTATTCTAATTGGTGATTCTGCCGAAATGAATACATCTCTGGCACTGGGTAGGGTCTTGGTGCCATACGTTTTCCGTGGACCAAATAAATAGGTAAATAGAAAAGAAACTAATAGAGAACAGCTCCCCTCTGATGCTGATGGCAAGGGTCAGTTGTATTACAGCCTAGTCCGCGTACGCCGTCACTGCGCGAGATGGTCTATTTTTTTACGTGCTCACTCGTGGGACAAAATTGAAGAAGCAACAAATATAAAAACAAATAGGTTAAGGGAGGAAAAAGACAAAAGGACAATGGACAAATGAGATTGGTTTGGGAAAATGGAAGTGACGGACGCTGACACAGGAGCTAGTGATAGGGTCGAGGTAGGGAAAAACAATGACGACGTTAGGAAAGGGGGGAAGAATGAGGATGAGGACGATGACATTGACTTTCAAAGACTGCATAAGAACATCCTCATACAACACGGACAATTACTGACCCAACTGACGGAGGAGGACAGCCTGCTGGACTCGGCGGTGGACCTTGTAGGATCTGGTGCGACGGAGGGACTGGAGGACCTGTCTCTTGGATCCGATGAATAACATGAGACAACAGTTGTCTCTGCTCTTGATCGGGGCAAAGAGAGCGGAACTGCAGTCACTGCGTCATCACTGGGTATGAAGCAGGTGAGCTCGACGGGGGCATCAGGCATGTCAAGGCCTATGGCCAAAACTATTGTTCTGCAGGAAGCGGTAGCAAATCTAATGGATGAGCAGGCCGCAACGAGATACGAAAAGGCGAAGAGCGGTGTTAGGGCCTCCATAGCTGCACTAAATAAGTTGGCTAAGAAGGACCCAACGCTGTTAGACGGGCGGGATAGGCATGTTCGCAGGAAATACCGAAAGAGCATTTACAGGTTTGAACGGACCTATGGCTATATCGGTGATATCTTGGGATTGTCTTATCTCGATGGTTTTAAAGTGGAGCTAGAGGAAGGTCCGGAAATTGCTTGCAAGGGTAAAGAGTCCGTGTCTACCAGCACTTTAGAACCACAAGTCGGCGCTGGCAATCATGGAGGTGCTCACAAGCAATCCAGCAGTCCTGTAAGTTCTCTCAAGGGAAATGACAGGTCAGCTAGGATTGATAGTGGGACAAAACACATTAAGAAGAGAGTAGAGAGGGTAAACCAAACTCTTGCGAGCCCCGCTAAGGAATCTCAAATGAGGTCCATTAGGAGAGCTCTGCCTGGAGATGAGATACCCTCTGCCTACAAGAAAGCAGGTCACGTACCGCATGACTCTTTTAAGGGTCCTCCTAAGGGGACCATAAAAAGAGTGAGGTCTGGGGATGACCAGCAGATTCCATCTGCGAAGAAGGTTGGTAAGGCACCAAGTGGCCCACTCAAAAACTCTCATAAGGGAGCAGTAAAGCGGGTAGTATCTGGTGACGATTAACCTTCATCGTTCAAAAAGGGGAAGGATTCGTTCAAGTCGGACATTCTTCAAGCAGCAGTCATTGACCGTGCTGATCCAGATGGGAGAATCAGTACGGAAATGTGGCGGCTGATTGAAGACAAACTTATGGACGAAATCTTCCAGGCAAGGCACAGGCCGGGTGAAATAGCTTTCATGGGTGCAGACTGGACAAGGGTTGTCAAGACTGTTAGTTGCGGTAATAAAGGAACTTTTGAGTTCCTGAAGGCCGCAATTGGCAGATGTGGCAACCTCTGTCCAGATGCGCAATTGGAGGTTATACCAGCGTCGGAATTGCCTCTGCGGCCAATAGTCACGGTGTGGATTCCACCACCCATTAAGCCGGTGGAAGTCATACTGGGAATATTGGAAGGACAGAATACAAGTCAATGGAAACTTGTCTCTTCATTGACTTGTAAAGAGAACCAAGAAAAAAAATTCCGGTTCGCAGTAGATCGGGAATCTACTAAGAAATTGGTCTCATTGGAGGGGGGGGGGGGGGGTTGGTTGTGACGTTGGGGCTTGGCTATGTCAAATTTCGCTACACGAAAAATGACAAAGCCAAAGAGGTTGCGGATAGTGCAGATAAATCTGCACCATTGCGAAGCGGCCTCGACCGAATTAATAACCTACCTCAGTGAGACCAATGTGGACGTGGCCCTAATCCAGGAGCCTTGGTTAAATAATAACCAGGTCTGTGGTCTAAAGGCCAAAGGATACAAATTGTTCAGGCCGTCCACTGAGGACAAGGTGAGGACTTGTATTCTAGTGAAGAATGAACTTCAGTTAATTCTTCTTAATTCTTTCAGTTAAGGTGACCTAACGGCCGTTCAAGGAGAGGCGTTGGGAGGCAGTAAACTGGTGTACATGCCCTATGAGGAGCTGGAACCACCAGATGACAGGGTGTGGCCTTAGCCGAGTACGCAAGACGGAATGGAGTACGTCTATTGCTCGGTTGCGATGCTAATGCACACCACAGTCAATGGGGTAGCAGGGATACCAATAAGATAGGTGAGTCAACATTTGATTTCGTTATTACGAATGATCTTTTAATCTGTAATAAGGGCAATACCCCTACGTTCAAGACGAAGGATAGGAATTCGGTAACAGACATCACATTTACTAACTCTTGGGACCTAGTTGAGGATTGGAGGGTGGCTATGGGGTGCACTTTCTCTGACCATGGCAGGATAACCTTTAATCTGAACTTTCTGGGTTCTGAAGGGAAACCTTTTAGGAATCCTAGAAGGACGGATTGGGACGTTTTAGGGCGGGATCTGGGGTCAAGAGTGACTGGAACTCCGATGGAGTTCTTGTCGAGAGATAATCTTGACGGAGTGGTAGAAAAGGTAACGGGGTCTATTAACAGAAGCTATGAGCTTAACTGCCCGGTGAGCTATCCGGGTAGAAAGAAACAGCCGGTCTAGTGGTCAGAGGAGTTGAGAGCTCAACGGACCACAGTTGGCAGGCTGTACAACAGAGCCCATAGAACTGGTAAGGACGAAGATTGGGGCACCTATAGAGTGTGTTTCAATAAGTACAAAAAGAACATTAGAAGAGCTAAAAGAGCCTCGTGGATTAA
Organism: Protocalliphora azurea; assembly: GCA_932274085.1. NCBI lineage: Eukaryota > Metazoa > Arthropoda > Insecta > Diptera > Calliphoridae > Protocalliphora > Protocalliphora azurea. The sequence goes on from OW026520.1 coordinate 76,065,733, forward strand.
GTACAGCGAGGACGGTGACTCTGTCAATAAACTTTCTAGATTCAGGAAGATACTGTCAAAGGGCCCTAGTATCCAGAGATCAGATGGTTCATGGACGGAGTCTAGTTCTGAGTCACTTAATGCGCTTTTGGAAACCCATTTTCCGGGTTGTAGGGATCCATTGATGGAGGGATCAAGAGAGGAAGAGCACTTCTTCACAGAGTCCGCCAGTGGGATAATTGAAACAGTGGTAAGAGACCTAATTACAGTTGAGAAAGTCACATGGGCGGTGAATTCATTCGAGCCTTATAAATCACCAGGCCCGGATGGTATTTTTCAGGCCATGTTGCAGAATGCACCGTTGGTGGTTCGTCTACTACTGGTTGGGATCTTTAAAGGGTGTCTGCTACATAGACACATACCGAGGGGGTGGAGAGAGGTAAGAGTCATATTCATACCTAAAGGTGGTAGGACTTGTAACTCGAAACCCAAGGATTATAGTCCTATCAGCCTATCGTCTTTCCTTTTGAAGACATTAGAGAGACTGATAAACCTACATCTAAGATTATCTATTGGCACCAACAGCATGAGTAGTGCTCAACATGCTTACTTGAAGGGTAAATCTGTTGAGAGTGCGCTGAATGATGTGGTGGGCTATATAGAACAAGGACTTCAGTATAAGGAATATACCATGGCCGCGTTCTTGGATATTGAGGGAGCGTTCAACAATATCAAGATTGACGCTATCAAGCAGGCGCTGGTGGATCTTGAAGTACATGACTTCTTGATCGAATGGATAATCCTCATGCTAAGCAACAGGATTGTCAATTCGAGCTTGGGTGGAGTATGCTTAAGGAAACTAGTGACTAGGGGGACACCACTGTGGCTAATAGCTGTCGACGTGATTTTGCGTCATTTCGACAGCAGAGGACGCAAGATCGTGCCATATGCTGATGATGTGGTCATACTGGTAAAGGGAAAATTTCTCTTCACAATCAGTGAGATCATGCAGTCCGCGATGGGTGAGCTGTCCTCGTGGGCCGCTGATAAGGGGTTGGGAGTGCACCCGGAAAAGACAGAGATGGTTCTGTTTACTAGGAGGTACAAGGTAGAGAATTTCAGACTACCGGTACTGTGTGGAACTGAACTGAGGCTTTCCGACTCAGCGAAATATTTGGGACTATTCCTCGATAGTAAACTGACCTGGAAGAGGAATGTTCAGGAGAGACTCAAGCGTGGCCTCAATGCCTACTACACCTGTAGAAACTCCATAGGTAAAAGTTGGGGGCTCAAACCAAAAGTTGTAAATTGGATTTACACTTCGGTGGTGAGACCAATTCTTGTTTATGGTTGTTCTGTCTGTTGACAGGCAGTGGAACGTAAGAGTAATAGGAACCTTTTGTCGAAGGCACAGAGGTGTGCTTCGAATGGCATTACAGGTGCAATGAGAAGCACACCACAGGCGGCTCTGGATGTCATACTTCATCTCCTACCCATTGAAGAGTTTGTGAGGCGTATGGCAGCAAGGAGCCTGCTGAGACTTAAGGAATTAGGACTATTAGGCTCATCAAGAGCAGGTCACTCCAGGGTCATATACGAGATCAGCTACGGTGAGGCTAATCTGAACTCCATGGGGCATCAGATTACATGGCCGCTGAATCAGACTTTGGGGTAAATCCTGTCGTGGTGATACCTGATAGGGAGATCTGGTCCGGCACTGAGAGACTATATGAAGGTTGTGCAGTGTTCACGGACGGATCAAGGATGAACGCACGTACTGGTGCGGGGATCTATATTATGGGCACGGATTTGAAAGGCTCTTTTAGACTCCCTGATGAGTGCAGCGTTTTTCAGGCTAAGATTCTCGGCATCCTGAAAGCCGCAGAAATAATCAGGCAAAACGTTGCGAGAGGTACCGAAGTCACTCTATGTGGACAGTCAGGCGGCTCTGAAGGCCTTGGGGACACGTTTGGTAAAATCCAGGCTAGTTTCTGCCTGTAAGAAGACACTGAGAGAGCTGATGGAGGACTACATGGTGAGACTCTGCTGGGTGCCTGGCCACTGCAATATTTCAGGCAATGAATTGGCTGATGAACTGGCAAGGCAAGGCGCAGCAAAAAATGTCTCGGAGAGGAAAACCTATGTGAAACCACCACTAAGTTTCTTCTATGGGAAGATCAATGATTGGATCTTGGTCAGAACCAATTCGGCTTGGGAGAGCAGAGAGGACTGTAGAGTGTCGAGGGCGATATGGCCAGCACTGGACAATGCAGGCACTAGCACTCTCCTGGGCTTGAATAGGAAGAGCTTAAGAATCATGATAGGGGCCATAACGGGTCACTGTTTGATATGGAAGATGTGGACTAGATGGGACGCTAGCAATTCCGATTTTTGTAGAATGTGTGGAGACGTCGACGAGACCGAGTCTATTGAGCACATTGTGTGCCATTGTCCACGATTGCAGCATCGTAGGATGAAATGGCTGGGTAGCCAATTCCTCGGCGGGCTAAGTGACGTTCGGGACGCAGATCTTGTAGACGTCATAGGCTTCGTCATGGGAATCGACTGTTTAAGGGAGAATCAGGGGTATAACCCTAGGGGGATTGGTAACGTTGTTAATCCCCCTATATGATTCGTTCTCATTCCTACTCTTTTCTCTTCTACTTATACTCTCCTATTTTCTGCATTCTATATTCTATATTTCACAGCTCTTTCAACGAAGGGACTCACATTGGATCGAGATCGGTCTCTGGGTGGAGATGTGGTACTTTCTGGTATCACATCAACCTTCTCTATCTATCTACAGAAATTTGTTTTTATATTCATACACATCTGCTCAAAATTATAGATACACCTTATAGGATGATATTAAAGTGGCGATAACTTTTGAAAACTCTTCAGAAATAGTCCTAGTATTTTTCTTTTGGTAAACAATTTGATCTGGCAATACTACTTGATTTACATATACGTTTTCAATTTAAACACCAAAAATTTTTGCTCATAATAATAGATACAGTTAAATAATTTGTATTTTTTTTTTTTTTTTTTTTTTTTTTATTAAATAGAATTGTATTGTTCTTTTTCGATTGCTTTTGCGTAATAGGGTAAGAAAAGTAATGTTTTTGTGGAAAATATTATAAAGAAATAAAATAATATTAAGTAAATAAAAAATAAGACAATGAACACAGAAATGGAAATTGTTATGTTTCCATATGCCATCATTAACTTCAAACATTTTAGCAAGATAATGTCCCCAAACACAGATCCTCATAAGTGAAGAATAGGTTCTCTCAGAATAATGTCCGTGTTTTAATCTGTCATAGTTAATCTCCGAATCTAAATCCTAAGGACAACTTGATGAATTATAGTGGAAAACATAAGAAAATATGGTACAAGACTCCATTGGAAACTTTGACAGAAGTTTATGTCTAGTATGCCCAGACAAATGCAGAAAGTTTTTTTAAAATAAGAATGGATCTACAGGACATTAGTCCCTGTTTAACACTAGCTAACAATTTTTAATGAAAACCTTACTAGTTTTTAATTTATGTATTTTTCTTTTAAATGTATCTATTATTATTAGCATAATATTGCTTACATAATAATGTAATTGTCAAATTAACATATAATGCAACATTATTTATGACTTGTTTAGCTTTCTTTTAACTTTCTTAATTGATAAAAATAAGTATGGACTGATTTTGTATTTTTTACTATATTGAGCAGATGTGTATATCACTTTTTACTCCCTATTCGTTTGAAAACTTGCTGTTATATGAAATCTTTTACAATTTATTATTTTTCTCTTGCTGTTATAGTGGGTATTTCATACTGCATTCAGTATTACTGATTTATTTCATTGTAATAAATGCCGCGCATTCATTCAGAGTAAAATTTAATCACTTCAGTGGAACTTGGTGGAAGAGTTAGGAGGTATGTTGGTCCTAAAGAAACTATATTTTTTAATAAATACAAAAAAAGTGCCAAAATAGTTTCTAAAGTGCCAAGACGCCACTAGAAATGCAATGGCCACGAAAGTGGCACAAAAAGTGGTACAAAAAAGTGCCAAAATAGTTTCCAAAGTGCCATGGTGTCACTAGAAATGCAATAGCGCCAAAAATGGCGCAATTGTGCCATAAATTCCATCACAGATTTACATACGCTTAAAGAGTGGTCCAAAGTGCTTTTTGTCATTTTTAAAATGCAATAACTCAGAAACTAATAAATATATTTTCATAATTCCTTCCAACCTAACTGATAATATGTGTGTAAAAATTATACTGGTCATAATCGTATTTACTAAGTTATAACAAAAATAGCAAAAAAAAAATTGATTATATAAGTTTATAGAATTTATGTAGAATTTCTTATATTTCTGCACCAATATTGTTAGGAAATTAAGAACTAATTGAACTAAAACAATCACGAGATCACTATAATACAAATAAAACTAAATTATCTTAAAACTAAAATAATAAATTTTCATCTGAATGCCTTCTAAATATTAAATAATTGATCAATCGTATAAAGTATTGTAAAATCTGGCGCACAGAAATTATTCTGAGCTCAAGTTTTTGTGTTATTTAGAGTAATTCAAGTCTCAAGATATATTTCAACATAATTTTATTAAATTACTTAAAAAGCTAGTATCCTTTGTTTGCTGGTATATTACGGATAATTTCCAATTGATGCTATTTAGAGATATTGTAACGTGGTTTTTGTCGTCGGCTGAGGTAACTTAGTCGCCTCCTCCTTCTTTATTGAATACTTTAAAAATATTTCAAATACAACAATTACGAGAGAATAAGTTTGATAACTTCAGTTCGGATACCATATAGCATTCGTCTTCAATCGTTCCTTCTTCAACAAGGCTTACTTTGGTTCTTCGGCTTATATTAGGATCGGTTGATTCTATGGCTTATGCTAGGATCGGTTCGATTCTTCGGTTTATATTAGGATTGCTTCGGTTGTAATTGGTTCGGTTCGGCTGATCGGCTTATATTATGTTATTCAGTTTATAATAGGTTCGGTTATTCAGCTTGTAATTCTTATAAAAGCTCGGCTTGTAATAGACTCGGCTCAGTTATTTGACTTGTAATAGGTTCGGTTATTCAGCACTTAGCAGTTCGGCGTGATTATTCGGCTTGTAATAGGCTCGGCTTATGGTAGGCTTCATTTAGTAGTAGCATCGGCCTCGACCCCGTTGGCTGTCAAACTGATTCGGGTTTACGGCAGGATCGGTTTCTGGTTCAGGTGGCAGCTTCGGGAATCGACGGTCGTATCTTTTTCTACAATACGTACAATGGTTTCTTAAAGCTAATGTCTAGCTACTTCTCAACTACTACTACCATGCAATTCTATGGGTTAATATTCTACTAAGCGAACGAACAGCCGCAAGGCCACTCGTGAGAACGAACAGCCGTAAGGCCACTCGTGAGAACGAACAGCCGCAAGGCTACTCGTGAGAACGCAGCAACCGAAGTCACTCGTATAAAATTTATTTAAGGACCCAACCGAAGTTGAGCTTGCAAAATACGATTATATTCTACTTTCGTAAAATCTAATCGGTTCTTCCAATTATATACAATAATGTCAGAGACTTATGCGGCGGATTCTCGTCTTGTTTGAATCGCCCCGACTGTAATCAAACTTTGTTTACTTATACTTAGTCATGTATTAACTAAATGAGAATTATATTACTTGTTGACCATTAAGCAATATCAACTGCACAACTAAAGCAGTTGTTAAACATTTGTGTGGGTGTGTATGTAGTATTTACAGTAGGGCGCTCAATGTAATTACCTATTACTAATAATTAGTAATTACCTATTACTAATAAAATATTCAATATATTAGTATGAAAAAGAAAAATAATTAAAAATACATAAATAAAATAGTAAAGAAAAAGAAGAAATGGTAGTAACTTCATAAATTGATATATTAAGAGATATGTACGTATTGAGTGTACTATTTCCACGTTACAATATAACACATAATTTTTACCAATTAATATAGCAAGAACTAACTAGAATTATATGATGATAAAAATTGTCAAGTATTAATTTATTTGACTAGGTTTGGCGACAGACAAAATCATTGTTCCAAAGTGTATAAAAACTAAACATTAACAATTATTTGGGTCAAAAATATAGATAATTGGCTATAATATGGTATCACTCATTTTTCTACAGTACAAAAACTAGTCATTTTATAGCGTTTCCAAAATGACAAAAGGCACTTCGGACCACTCTTTAGCAGAGGAGTGTACAATTTTAAGTTTGGAAGGGAGATCTTTTACAGAAAAAGTTTTTATAGAAGTGAAAAATATTCAATGATACAAAAATATTCATTAACTAGATTGAATTAAAAAGTTTATAAATCATGACAACATCAGTATATAAATCATAACCCCTCTTGTTATGTGGTGTTAATATTTTTGAAGACCTGATTTCTTTCTAAAATATTTTAGTCGTTGAGGTTGCAATGGTTTTGTAATTATATCTGCCAGTCCTTCCTGAGTAGGAATTTGTTTAATTTCCAATTTCCGTTCAATTACTTTCTTGCGAACAAAGAAATATTTGAGAGCAAAAAGTTTGGTCCTTCGGTGATATTCGATGCAAGTCTAACGGCAACTGAATTATAAAATTTCATTGCATCCAATAGTTTATGCATATAAACGGCTTAACGAAATAATTTATTTTGCCGCTTCAGTTGCTGCGACCACTTCGGCTTCTGTTGTGGATTTTGCCACCATCGTTTGTCTTTGACTAAGACACATTATAGCTCCACCGACACATTTTATTAGAACTCCGTATATAGATCTTCAAGTTTTAGAACAGTCCCCGAAGTCTGCATGACATAACACTCCAACTTATATTCAATTATTCAATGCCATAATTTAGAGCAGTATGTGTCGCTCAAAGCCACATAAAATATTTTTCTTTAACAGTATGCCACGCTCACAATATTTTGATATAATTTTTTGGTCACCTTAATTTCAATATATTTACTATTGAATGGCATTCAAATTTTGGAAATCGGTGTTAACAAAAAATTGGACTTTTGGCCAATGAAATTAATTTCTGAACCACCGTGCGCCGGCAGAAAAGAAAAACCATTTTACATATTTATATTATATTAAATCTTAAATATTAAATATTATATTAAAACTTAAATTCAGAACCATTAGATTCATCATACACCAATCATAAAGATTGTCAAGATCTGATTGGAATAAGGAAAATTGATAGGAATAGTTAAAGCTATGGAACAGCTTTACATCATCAGCATACATTAATATTCTAGAATTCTTTCTGCACGATGGTAAATCATTTATAAATTTTAGGAATAATAAGGGGCCAAGATGACTACCTTGCGGAACACCGGATAAAACAGGAATGGTTTTCGATGTACATTCTCTAAATAATACACAATGGTATCTATTTTTAAGATATGTAGAAATCCATTTGAGGAAAACAGGAAAAAATTCGAGTTTATCCAATTTTAACAATAGGAGATCGTGATTTACTTTATCGAAAGCTTTACTGAAATCTGTATATATTGTGTCTGTCTGCAAATCGGAATCAAGTGCAGTTATAACTGAGGTTGTGAACTCCAAAAGGTTAGTTGTAGTAGAACATCCTTTTCTAAATCCATGTTGAAATGGGGAAAGATAACAAACAACTTGATGCGAAAGGATTTCAGTAACTATCTTTTCGAAGAGTTTTGGAATAACATTTAATTTAGCAATACCTCTATAATTGGAAATGTTGGATCTGCTTCCGGATTTAAACAAATGTATAATATAAAATTTCCTCTAAACTTCAGGAAAATAACCACTAAATACTGTTATGTTGAATAAGTAGGTTATTGGAGATGTAAGAGGATGCAAACATTTTATAAGAACATAGCTTGGAACACTGTCAGGTCCACATTTTTCAGAATACTTTAGATTATGTGTAGCTGTCAGTACCATCGATTTATCTAATGTTGGACAATTTATTAGGGTTGCATCAGAAATTTGATATGGATAATTGCAAAGTTGATGTAATACTTTATCAGAATAGGCAGATGAGAAGAAAGCGCAAAATATATCGCAAATATATGCATCATTTGAGGATTCATTATCTCCAAATTTCATCATGGACGGCTATGCAGAGACTCGACGCTTAGAATTTACAAACTGGTAAAGATACTTTTGATTATTTTTAAAGTTTCTTTTCACCTTAAAAAGATAATTATTGTAATTGATTGTAATTGATCTTGACATGGAGTATCTCATATAATTAATACATAAACCGGACTTTTTGTATTTTCTCTAATATTTGTTTTTCAAATTTCTAAGCCATTGAGTTGCTTTGTATTCCAAGGCGGTCCATGTGCAATTCTTTTTCTCGTCATTGGAATTGATTTCTTAAAACGTTTAAATAAGACATCATAGAATTTATTCAAAATGATGTCAATATTACGAGGGCATACTTTATTGTAAGGAATATATACAAACCAATTTTCAGAACAAAGTAGTAAGTAATCAGCTTTGCTAAAATCAAAAACCATCTCATCATTTACATTGGATTGTAATGATAGCTTTGTTTCGACGTATAAGCTTATTTCAAGAGTGGGGAGAATATTAAATTCTTCAGGTCGATCAACAAATACAAGATCAAGTAATTTGCCAAGCTTGTTTACTATGGTATTTATTTGGATAGTCCTAAATCAGCAATAGCATCCAGTAATTCAATAGATGTTTCCGATCTTACTGATGGGCTTAAAAACATGAATCAGGAGTTTCGCACCATTTAATATTTGGAATGTTAAAATCACCAAGAACAATTATGGAGTCACCAGGTTTGGATTGATTAGATACAAATTTTATCGCCTTTGTATGTTGTTCATAAATTTGAATATTCGACGCAGGAGGAATATAAGAGCAAGTTATAAAAATTTTTCTATATTTGGCTTCATATCTATATCTATATCCATATATATACCTATATCTATATCTATTTCTATATCTATATATCTATATCTATATCTGTATCTATATCTATATATCTATATCTATATATCTATATCTACATCTATATCTATATATCTATACCTATATCTGTATCTATATCTATATATCTATACCTATATCTGTATCTATATCTATATATCTATATCTATATCTATATATCTATATATATATCTATATATCTATATCTATTTCTATATCTATTTCTATATCTATATATATATATCTATATCTGTATCTATATCTATGTCTATATATATATCTATATCTATATCCGTATCTATATCTATATATCTATATGTATATCTATATCTATATATCTATTTCTATATCTATATCTATATATCTATATCTGTATCTATATCTATATCTATATCAATATATGTATTCAATATTCTGATCATTGTCAAGAACTATCTCCTCCGAAGGAAAAAGAGTTGAGACAGAAATCAAAACCTCCCCACCTTCTTTACCCACTCTATCACGCCTATAAATTTGAAATTCTCTGCATATTATTTCAGAATTATGAATTTCTTTATCAAAGTTTTTTCGGAGCCACGTTTCAGTGAGTACAATGATATTATGTTCAATATTAAAGCTCTATAAATAAAGGGATTTTAATTTTGTGTTCATACCTCTAACATTTTGGTATGCGATTAAGATAGCTGAGGAATTGTAATAATTTTTTGGACAAATATTAATATTTGTCGGATTGTTTAATTCAACTAGTTTTTGGATTTGGATCAGAAGCCCAAGACGATCAAAAATACTTTCTGGAACAATTATCTTAAATGAAGCTCTATTGCGCGCATTAATCTTGAAAATTTGGACATCATTGTAATCTTCAATGTCGAGTTTGGTTTTAATATAGAATTCAACATCATTTATTGCTGTATCTACTGAAAAACGGCTAGCAAATGTGGTTTTCCTTGGAGCTAAAATTTTTAAAGACTGGAGTTACTGTTGTAAACAAATTTATAAGTGAGTTGTTGACGACATGTAAATTGGTCAGGATGTTTGACGATGAGGGAGTTAATAAAATAAGTTCTTGAGGCTTACTGGTAGCAGGATTTGGAATCATGGGCAGGTTTGTCGAATTAGATGCCGATTTGAAGCATAATGAGGTGGAACAAAATTATTTGAATTAGGAGCTACAACATGCGAATGACTACTACTTGGATTTGAGGGGTGTGATGATGACTTAGCAGTTCTTTTACGTTTTACGGAGAGGCAGCAAAACTATTTAAATTTGTGAATTTAGAAAAAAGTTCACCGTATTTAGATAGTTTTCCTTGAACAGAAGAAAAGTCATTTTAAGTGATAATTTCCCAAACACAACCAACAGGAAACCATGCGTTCTTCTCCGGAAATACTGCAGTTTTTATTCATACAATCCATATTGAACTATTATTAAGGACACACACCAATACAAATATTATCTAGCATTAAATCCAGTAATATGTAATTAAATATACAATAAGTAGATGGAGCTTAACAGCAATCATAGGAAATACACAAACCAAGTTCGGATGATAATTAAAGTATGATGAACAGGTGTTACACAGTTGTAAATATAAAGTAACTATATTTTTTGACCAGAAAAATAAAACATTTCTTTATTTATATTTTTTCACAACGTTTTACTATCACACAAGAGTTATTTTTATCGTTTTTTTTTTTAGTACCACGGGTTATTCGCTGATGTATATATAATTTAATTCACTGTTAATATTTGATTCACACTTAATGTAGATAAAAAACCAATAATTTTATGATTCTATGCATATTATTTTTATATCTTAATTGTAAAAAAATACAACGATTTTATAATAAACCTTATAATTGTAAAGAATGAAAATATTTTAACGCACAAAAAGTGAAAAAATAATTTTATTAACAATAATTAAAAACTTAAAATTACGCTTGATTAACATTACTTAATTTTTTCATAGGCTTTTATTTGTCGAAAAAAATTTCTTTACATGCAAAATTTTCGACAAACATTTTTCGAAGAACATTCAAACGAGAATCAGATTTTCTGTAAAGTAGTGAGATATTTTTTTCATTTCATATTTTTATGAAAACAGAATCGACCCCCAGAATGGATATTTTCAATAAGTCACTATTTAAAATTTGGAAATAAACAATTTGCAAATAAACAATGACTTCAAACATAAAACTTTTGAAGGAGAACAAATATATTCTTTATATTCTTAAGATAGCAGATCCTAAACTACTAAATGCAATACTTAAACATGTTGATGATGTTGTTATTAAAACAATACATGAAATACTTTTCAATATAATTAATGAAAATCATAAAATCAATAAATCAGTTCTTGACAAAATAAAACCATATAAAAATACAATTAGAAAAGTTTGTTCACCAGAAACAAAAGAGGAAACATCTAATTCAAAAAGGAGTTTTATACCAATTATTATTTCATTCGTTTTAAGTGGTTACTGGAGAATTTTTAGAAAATGTTAAATAATATAATCTACGTGATAATGAAACACAAACTAGGAAAATATATAAGAAACATATTGAAACTCAAACAATGCAACCAGAATCAAGTACTATAGGAACACAATCTAATACTAATTTACCTGAGGACATTTATACTAAAGATAATTATGTTGAAATTGATATGGATGCAACAGCACAAAAACCTAATCCAACTTCTGCCCCTTCAGTAGCTAAACTATTTTTCAAATAATAGAATACCAAAAATAAGAATATTCTCAAAGCAAGAAAAACATAAAAATTTGAAGCAATTAACTTTACCATATCAGTATTCTTCTCGAGTAACTAGAAATCGTAAAAAGTTAGATTAGGAAACTAAAAATGTACAATGGCAAAATATTTAGAAATAAAACACATTTAATAATTAAAAAATTACTTTTGTTTTATTACATACAAAAAAAAAATCTATATAATATTAATACAATTAAACTATTTTACATTACATTTATATTTTATTTACATACATTTATTTACTTACATTTATATTTAACAATATTATTTTTACAAAATAATATTCTATTTCCATTAAACAATCATCCCAACGTCATCATTAAAAAAATTAAAATAATATAATTTTTATTTACATATTCTGTTTCATTAACATCCATTTGACTGTTATCTTCATCATTATTATTATTTAAAGCATTTTCTTTATAGTGATCCCAAGATAGGCTATTAACATTATTATCACATATAAATATCTTATCTAAATAACTTTAAGATATCTTATTTACAAGGGAAGTATATACAGTATGTAGTTTTAATTTGAAAATGTACTTATTTCCATGATAAATTTTTTTATTATATAGAGAGTTTTTGTAATCTGAAAGACTTAGATTTTTGTAACATTGCTTTTGACACCCTTAGCCTTTTTTGTTTCTTTCATATCTTCAGTTACAAATGAATACATTTTTGCTCTCAATCCGACAAATCCCTTCATAATTTTCCCCATATTTTCATCTTTTATCATACCTAGAACTTTTTTATTCTCTTGTGGAATGCCAAATTGATTATTTATGTCATATTCTGATGTATCAAATCTAATATCAATATCATTTATAATGTCTTTATAAAAGCCTTCAGTTTCTAATGTGTATATTAAAGAGTTCGTGTCCATATAAATAAGGTTAGCTTTAATTTTGTATTTGGGAAATATATAATCATAATAAAAATCATATATCTTCCATTTCGAAAGTTCTAAAATGGTAAAACCTACATAAATTGGTTAGTTATAGTATGAATAACTTTTACTAAGTTCAACTGTAATCATATTTTCATTAAATATATTAAAATAATTAAATTCCGGTTTTGCATTGAGAGCACATGCTCCAACCTTTTACCAACACTTTTTCATTTATTCACAATTTTAATGTCCTTACCTTTATCCATGTTTTTCATATTTTTTTTTTCCATAAACAGCTTTGTTTAATAATTATTTTTTTTTTTCAAAGAATTTTTTGCATTGTTCCTATGGAGTGTATTTAATGAAATATACTTTTTCAACCAATCAGATTGTCTAAATTTTAATATTCTCTGAATTTTTTCAGTTTTAAACCATGTTTCAGGAACTGTTGTAAATTTTTATAATAAATAACATACTCGTATTTATCATGCAAATCAACAATTAATTTAGATTGCTTTGATTCTGGAGGTATTTCATTTTCACATCAAAAGGGTAGATTATTATGAATATCGTGGAGTTCCTTTAGGTATAATAAATCAACTTCAAATATGTAATTATAATTAGAATCACCTGGTATTGAATGAGCAAATTAAACTTACTTTCGTCACTGTACATAGATTTTACTGTTTTTAAATAATAATTACATAATTCCTTATTTAGATGAGTTATATTTGATTGAATTCTTTTACAAATAAATGACAATCATAAGCCGAGAAATTATGGAAAAGTACTGGGAAAAATTTAGGAATTTTAAAATGAATATTAAACGAATTATGCGGTATTCCTCTATATTTATCACTTAAGTGACTTTTAATAATAATTTTCAGGAAAATATGGTATTTATCATTGGAAGCAAAATCAATTCTTTCTTCCTTGGCCCTTAAAAATATGTAATTTATTCAAATTATTATCAAAACTACATTTAAGGAAATAAGAAAATGCATATGGGATATGTTTATAGTAGTAGGGAAATGGGAAGGCAATAGTTGTTTTTGTTTTTAATGAGGAGTAAGAGGAATTTTGAAGAGGAAATTGTTTGTATGAAATTGAAAACCAATGAATTTGTTTTTGTAATTTTTTCTTGTGAGTGCATTAATAGGAGGAAAAATTGTTTTGCATTTTATGAAATTGAAAACCAATGTATGTATGTATATATGTATGTATGTATGTATTTATGTAATTATGTTAAAAGTACATACAAACAATTTAACAGGGGAGACAATTCTTATTTATTTTTTTTTTGCACTTTTAATTGTGATGAAATTAAAAACTGATGACTTGTATAAATAGCGTTTGAGTATTTTTGGTTTATTCATCTACATATTTTTATATGGTTATTTTTGTTTTTGTAAAGTGGAAACTTGAGAATTGTTTTGTTTATATGGAAAAAAATAACTTTGTGTAAGGTTCTTTGACATTAATGAAGATATATTTTATGTTGTTGAGTATGGTCATGATTAATATTAAATATTCTAATAACAAATTAAGGGGAGTATTTTTTATTCACATTAAACATTTTTCATATCTAGAATATGTTTAAAATTAGTTTAATGCTCATTATTTATGTATTTATAATGTTTTCTCAATTTGAAATGATTAATTTGAATATTCTAATAACAAACTATGGGAGAATATTTTATTTACATAATTAGTTTATAACTCAATATTTCTATATGAAAGCTAAATTAACATTTTCTCTATTTGAAATATTAAAGAGAAATACTCAAAGAATTCAATTTACTTATTTAAATATAAAGGAGTATTTTTTAAATTTGTATAAAAAGAGGAATCAAATCATATTTATTACCATTTGATCTGAGGAATACTTCAAAGTATAGTTAGCAGAATGGTAAGCTATCACTATTGTAAAATGCATTTTAGCTTTTCATGTATTTATATATATATTTTTTTTTTTTTTTTAGATGTATGAACAAATTATTAAATTGGCTCTTGGTATTAAGGCAGAGTATACAAAAATTGATGATATTCCCTTACATCAACCATTCAAAATTTTAAAATTTGAGTGGAAAGAAACACAATATGGATCAAAAGTTATCACATATTTAAATAACAATAAATGGTTTTATCTTCCGCAACGATTCGTGAAATTTTTAAACAAGGAGGATCCCTATTTAACGCAATTGAATGATAAAAACTGGACTATTATTTACAAAGGTCGTCAATCTTCAAATGGGCTTGCAATATTTGAACTTAGTTATAGCTAAAATTTTATAAATAAAACAATTTTTTTTATTTTTTATTTTTATTTATTTAATAAAAATATATTAAACTTATATAGTGCTTATTATTATTTTATTTGTATAATACTTAAAAATTATTATATATCTAAATTTAGAAGAAGATCCTCGTCTTCGTCCATTATTTTTTTATACTCTTCTGGAACTGAGTATGGTCTGACATCAAGTTGAAGTTTCCCATCTTCCTCCATTAGTTTTAGTTCCTTATACTCCGGAACTAAATTCAGTGTTGCGCCCCCTGAAGTATCTGCAGGCTCCAAATAATTTGAAAAGTCTTTGGCTTTGTTTTTATGAAAATTATGACATTTCATAAAATGTCTTTTTTTATTCCACTTTGTGGAAAAGCTCACATTAATGCAAAATTCACATGTGAGTTTCTGTCTGTCCATGTTTGAAGTAATTTTTAATTAAAAATTATTTTATTAATACACCTATGCATTAAGAATTATTCTTTAAATTTAATAATTGCTGGTGAATCAAAAGTGTTTGACGAAGCAAAATACTTTTCCGTTAAAAAAATTAAAACATTTTTGGTAGGAATATGCATACATAAGTGTGTATCTGTATGCGTAAGTGTATAAAAATGTCAAACCTTTAATCAATATTTAAATATATGTTATTTTTCATTAGTCTCTTGACATAATTAAAAGTGATTAGACATAAATTTTAAACAATATGCCTTCTTATAAATGTAAATATTGCAAATCAATTTTTGTGGAAAAAGAAATGCTTGAAGGACATGAGATCCTTCATTGTTCGGAATGCTGGAGATGGTTTTCAAAGGAAAAACATCTAAAGGAGCATGAAAGGACTCATGCCAGCACATCCCATGTCAGTGGTAGAAGTGAGCCTTCTACTTCTAATAAATTTAGTTGTGTTAAGAGCGCTTTCAAAGAAAGAATTCTTACATACCTCTACAAAAACCAAAAAGAGGAAATTCTGCATCCTCAAGAGTTTTTAGAAGATGTAAACCGTGATATTTTTGAAATTTTGGAGAACGCTATAAATAAAAACATAACATTGAAATACAATTTAGAAGTGGAGTGCGAATATATTAAAATTGTAGAAGATGAAATAATGCTAACCACCATAACGCATAGAACAAAAATGTCACTTTTAACCATAAGTGATAGTATTGAAGAATCTTTGAAAGCACAATACACGTATATATGTAAAAAGATGTCAGAATTCCAGGAGAGGGATAGTGGATGGTCCCTAATACGAATGAAGCACTTGGAAATAAATATAAATAAGGCTTCATTCATTAGAGGCTCCAAATATATACCACTACCACATTGGATAAAGAAAAAAGATGCCTGTTTCAACTATCCAAATGATGATGAATATTGTTTCAAGTGGTGTATCATCGCTTCATTTTTATATAATGAAGCAAATGGATTTGTGAATTGCAATGGATTTGGAAATATTCAAATAAATGAGGATAAAATGTGTGTGGAAAATGAAGTGCTAAATTTTGAAAAACTTCAATTTCCAATGAAGTTAAAAGATATAAAGATATTTGAAAGCAAGAATGAACATGTTAGCATAAATGTATTTGGCTGTGAAGGTAATACTATAGTTGGACCGTATTACCTCACATCTGCAGTAAAGAATCACCACATAAATCTTCTTCTTCTTATGGACGAAGAATGGTGTCACTACGTTTGCAACGCGTGTCTGCAGTACTCTCCAAATGAAAGGATAATGGAAGATCATTATCTTAACTGTAAAAGAGTAGTACCGAAAATGCCAGAGGGTGATAATAACATTTTATATTTTAAAAATTATCAGAAGGAGTTAGATGTACCGTTCGTTATATATGCTGATTTTGAGACGTATTTGGAGAAAATTGATAACGAGCAAGTAAATATACAAAAACATATAGCTTGTGCTTTTAGTTATTATATTAAGTGTAGTTTTAATGATAATTTAGATAAGTTTAATATTTATTTTGATAATGATGCTCCTACAATATTCATAGCAAATTTAATTAATGACGCAAAAGAAATTTACGGAAACTATTTAAATAAGGTCGTACCAATGAAGAAAATCAGGGATTTGAAATTCGGTTTTTAGACTCTTTTCGTTTTATGGCCTCCAGCTTAGAATCTCTAGCCAAAAATTTAAATGACAGTGATTTTCAAATTCTAAATAAAATTTATAATCAAAAACAACAATTTGATTTACTCAGAAGAAAAGGAGTATTTCCTTATTCTTATATTGATTCGATGGAGCGCTTTAATGAAACTAATCTTCCTGCTAAAGAAAAATTTTATAATATTTTAAATAATTCGCATTGTTCTGATGAAGCTTATGATCATGCTAAATCGGTTTGGACAACTTTTAAATGTAATAACTTGTTAGATTACACTAAATTATATTTAAAAACAGATGTTCTCCTCTTAACAGATATTTTTCAAAATTTTAGAAGTATCTGTAAAAGTATATACAAACTTGACCCATGCCAATATTATACTGCTCCAGGTTTATCGTGGGATGCGATGTTAAGAACAACTAACATAAGGTTAGAACTTTTAAGTGACGTCACTATGTGTATAATTTTATACAAGACTGTATTAGAGGAGGACTGGTACAATGTTCAAAGAGATATTCTAGAGCAAATAATAAATATTTAGAAGACTTTGATAGTAGTAAGCCTTCAGAATATTTAATGTATCTAGATGCTAACAATTTATATGGTTGGGCCATGTCAGAATATCTCCCATATGGAGAATTCGAGTGGATTTATGATGATGCGGCTTTAGATGTAACTACAATATCGGATACATCTGATATTGGATATTTTTTGGAGGTAGATTTAGAATATCCACACTATTTACATGAATTTCATAATGATTTACCCTTTTGCCCAGAAAATAAATTTGTTGGTAAATCTAAATGTAGGAAGCTGATTGCAGATCTAACACCAAAAACAAAATATCAGATCCATTATAGAGTTCTTAAACAATGTTTAAAGAATGGACTGATATTAAAAAAAATACACAGAGCATTAAAATTTCGACAATCTCCATGGTTAAAAACATATATAGATTTGAATACATACCACAGAACAAGAGCAAAAAATGCTTTTGAAAAAGATTTTTTTAAATTATTAAATAATTCTGTATATGGAAAAACTATGGAAAATGTTCATAAACGCAAAGATATAAAAATTGTTACAGATTGGGAAACAACAAGGCGTAATCATTTAGGAGCTAGAGCATTAATTTCAAAGCCTAATTTTTCGAGTATAACTCAATTTTCAGAAAACATGTTTGCAGTTCAGTTAAAGGTTATGCAAGTAACTTATAACAAACCAATTTATTTAGGCTTTGCTGTGCTGGAACTCTCAAAATGGAAAATGTATGATTTTCATTATCAATACATGAAACCAAAATTTCAGTCTAATTTAACATTGAATTATATGGATACAGACTCATTCATATACACTATAAAAACAGATGATTTTTATAGTGATATTCGTGAAGATATTGCCTCAAGGTTTGATACATCAGCCCAATAACATATTTAAACTCCCAATATTAAATAAGAAAGTTCTAGGCATGATGAAAGATGAGAATAGCGGGAAAATTATGAAAGAATTTGTGGGACTTCGATCAAAAATGTATTCATTCAAAACGGTTGACATGGAGGAAGTAAAGAAATCTAAAGGAGTTAAAAAATCATGTATACAAAATTTATCAATAATAGACTACAAAAGGTCATTATTTGAAAGAAAAATAATTTCTGATACAATGCATACATTTAGATCGAAGTTTCACCAGTTGTATACACAAAAATTATATAAAGTTGTTTTGAGTTATGCGGATGATAAAAGAATTATTGCTTCTGACCAAATAAATACTTATGCGCGAGGACATTTTAGACTTCAAAGTGACTTTGATAACTTTTTTACAGAGATAGATGACGATATTTTCTTGAATATTGATAGTGAGTATATAGAATTTTTAAAAGATTCATCAGATGATGAATATTTAATGAATGTAGATGTTTAAGTTGTAGATTTAATAATTTAAATACTTTCATATTTTCTAATTTTATTTAAAGTTTACATAAGTAGAACTTCAAATGTATATATTTCTATTGAATAGAGTTAACTCCTTAAGATATTATAAAAATATATTTTTTAATGAAAATGAGACTGATATTTATGTTATCACAATGAAACAATAATAAATATATGTCTTTTATTATATAATAAATGTGTTTTATTTTTAAATATTTTTCCATTGTACATTTTCTATTTCGTAATCTAACTTTTTACGATTTCTAGTTAGTCGAGGAGAATATTGATATGGTAAAGTTGATTGCTTAAAATTTTTGTGATTTTCATCCTTTGACAATATTCTTATTTTTGGTGTTCCATTATTTGAAAAATGTTTAAGTCGTTTAGCTGCTGAAGAGGCAGAAGTAGGATTAAGTTTTTGTAATGTTGTATCCATATCAATTTCATCATAATTTTCATTAGTATAAATTTCCTCAGGTAAATTTATATTAGATTGTGTTCCAACACTACTTGACTCTGGTTGCATTGTTTGAGTTTCAATATGTTTCTTATATATTTTCCTAGTTTGTGTTTCATTATCACGTAGGTTACTCAATTTAGAACTTTTAGTTTTATGAGAAGATGATATTTGGCTTCCAATTAAATATTTGGCTAATTCTTGTTTAATATAATACCATTTATTAATATCTTTTAGTGTGTGTGAACTATATATTGGTATTAGTTTTCGATGTAGAAAATTGGAATCAGAATATTTAATTTTAAATTTATCGTAAGTTGATGGATTAAGAATTATTAATTTGGATAAATTATTTGACATTTTCTAAAATTTTTCCAATAACTCCACTTAAAACGGATGAAATAATAATTGATAGAAATCCTCCTTTTTGAATTAGATGTTTCCTCTTTTGTTTCATTGAGGTTTCTGGTGAACAAACTTTTCTAATTGTATTTTTATATGGTTTTATTTTGTCAAAAACTGCTTTATTGATTTTATGGTTCTCATTAATTATATTAAAAAGTATTTCATTTATTGTTTTAATAACAACATCATCAACATGTTTCAGTATTGCATTTCGTAATTTAGGATCTGCTTTCTTAAGAACGTAAAGAATATGTTTGTTCTCCTTCAACAGTTTTAGGTTCGAGGTCATTGTTTATATTTGCAAATATTAAATAGTGATTTTTATTGAAAATATCCGTTCTAAATCTTAATGCGTTGTGTATTTGTTGAGTGAGATCAATTAATAAATAACCATGAGCCTGCTGCGTACAGTTATTATATACATCAACCAGAGCTTTTGAGTTTTCTGGGTACTTGGCGATCTAAATATTGAAGTTGTAACTTATCCCTAGGATTTTTAAACATAACTATATATTTAGAGTTTAAAGAAATATTTCTGGAATAAGCACCTTAATGAAAAATGTTTTGTGTTACTAAAATCACAACTAAATTTCTATGATGAGATTTTATTAGATGATTCAAGCATTATCTCACCCAATATTATTAAAACCGATTCATTTTCTGCAGTAGCAAAATCCTCTGGAATACCATGTATAAACTCTACAGTGTTAATTCTCGGAAGAGAATTTTTTTCTGCAAAACACCAAATAACACGATCTATGTTTTTAGATATTAAATGTTGATTTTTTATCAAATTCATAATAAATGTGGATTTCCCACAACCAGAGGGACCACAAATTATCATAGTGAATGGATATATAAACTGTTGAAACATGTTTACACTTTAGTACACGACATTTAAATGAAGTGAAGCATTAACATTCTATAAATATAAATATGAGTAAAAGAATTCTTGTTGATGAAATACATCGTCAAGCGAGAAAGAGCTTTCAGCGCCGACGATTTATTCAAAAGGGTATTTTAGATACATGGCAGATTGACTTAGTGGAAATGATACCGTATGCAAAATTTAATAGAGGTTTTAAATATATGCTTACTGTAATTGATGTATTTTCAAAGTATGCATACGCATTACCACTAAAATCTAAAACAGGAATAGAAATTTCGAGAGCATTAAAACGTATTATAAAATTAAACAAAGGAAAATCTCCCAAAAATATCCATTCTGATCAAGGGAAAGAATTTTATAATATCTATTTTAAAACTCTTATGAAAGAATATGAAATTAACCATTACAACACTTTTTCAAGTATGAAGGCATCAATAGTTGAACGTTTTAATAGAACTTTAAAAAATAAAATGTGGAAACAATTTAGTATGCAGGGAAATTATAAATGGATAGATATATTAAATAAATTGTTGAAAGAATATAATTCTTCATATCATCGTTCTATAAAAACAACACCCAATTCAGTTAATAAGAAAAATGAAAAGAAACTTCTTAATACTGTATACAGTAATTTAAAGGTTTTCAAAGGAGGAAAATATAAATTAAATGATTTAGTTCGCATTAGTAAATATAAAAATCAATTTGAGAAAGGATATACACCAAATTGGTCTACAGAGGTTTTTAAGATAAACAAAATTTACGTAACCAATCCTATAACATATCAATTTGCAGATTTTAATGGAAATATAATTAAAGGTGGATTTTATGAAGAAGAATTGTTAAAAACAAAAACCCCAAACATTTTTTTGGTAGAAAAAATTTTAAAGCGAAAAGGAGAAAAACTATTGGTAAAATGGCTTGGTTTCGGAAAAGAATATAATTCATGGATTCATCAGAACGATATTAGTAAATAATATATGTATAACAAACAACATACTATATTGATCATTCTTTTTAAAGATGGCTTCAAGTATACAAGAAGAAAATATTTATGTTACTTTATTAAGTAATAATTCAATGGATATTTATAAAAATACTCCAAACACTTTTACAAATTTGCTAACACAATCTCTAAATTTGGATGATCACTGGGTAGTTGGATTATCAGATATTTCATTTTCATTACTGGAAAGAAATAATCAAAACATTGCCAAACGTAGAAAACGAAATACAATTTCAAATGTCGACACACAAGCTATAGTACATGGAAAAACAAAAATATCAAAGTATAGTACAAATAATGAATACGAAAACATTAAGTTAGAATTTCACGAACTCTGATTTTATGATAACAAACCCTAATCTGAATTATAAAACAAAACTTTTGAATAAATTAAATGATACTCCAAAAAGTAATGTATCCACAGAAAAAAAAGATTTAAGTGATAAAAAAATCAGATCCTTTAAATAAGTTAAAGAATGATACCTCACAAACAAATTTAGCAACAGAAAAGAAAGTCAACGAATTTGATTCTTATACTAGTAGAGATGAATTAGAAAACGTTGAAAAGGATTCCATTTTAACATCAACAAACCACATTCTGCACAAATCTTTAACCAAATTTTCAGATAATATGACAAATTATTTTACTAAAGTCTTTTCACCAGATATAAATGAAATTGTATTTATTTACACTGATATAATTAAACCACGACATGTAGGTAATAAAAAAACTAAATGTTTGAAAATATTTTCAATATCCACATTGAAAAATTATATTCATTTTAATAGAATTGAATATTTTCCTATTGAATCTTATAACATTAATAATATATCTATAATGATTCGAAATGATGAAGGAGGAATAATAAGTTTGAATGAATTCATACCAGTTTATTGTACTCTACACTTTAAAAAATATATAAAATAAATGTTTAGTAAAATTTTAAATCATTTTTGTAATAACCATGGATGTGATGTGTACAAATTATTATAATAATCAGTCTGGAAATAATGTTCAAAATATTGGTGAAATATATCATACACCAAGGTTTGTGCAATATGGACGTGGTATTGGATCACTGTTTTCATCTTTGTTTTCACACCTGAAACCATTCTTGAGAACAGGATTAAATTATTTAAAAAATAAGTCATTAGACATTGGAAAAGAAATTTTGGAGGAAATCGGAACAAAACCTGTGAAAGATATTCTATTTAATCAAGGGAGAAAAATTATGAATAATATCAAAGAAGCTACTATTGAAAAAATAAAAACAATGCAGAAAGGTAAAGGGAAGCATATAAAACTTAAACGCTTAAAACAAAAACCGCATAATAAATTCAAACGTTGTAGAGGAAAGAACTTTAACGATATTTTTGGAAATTTAAAATGTCGGGATTTATAGAATGTATGAAAAATGAATTGGATTTATTTGAATCTCCCCCAATTCAAACTAGTGTAATTAAAACAGAAGAAATATGTTATAATCCAATTGCTTCATTGGATAACTCTAGTACAATTGAATTTGTATCATTGGGAAATGGTGAAACATATAGAGATCTTAATAGTATTTATCTTAGACTAGTGCTTGAATTCAAAGGACCTGGAGGCGTTGTTAATAACTTGTTGCATTCCATATTTAGGAATTGTACAGTTCATTTCAATAATAAAAGTGTATCTCAACCTGACAACAACTATCACTATAGAGCATATATGGAAACATTACTCAATTATGGAAATGATGCTAGATCTACCCATCTTGAATCGTGTGGTTGGGCTACTGATGTGAATAAAATTAATTCATTAATCGATAAAGAAAATCCCGGTTTAGATAAAAGAAAAAAATTATTTAAGGATTGGAAAAAGGTGGAGCTTTTCGGAAAACTTCATGTAGATGTATTTAATCAACAAAAGTACTTGCTTAATAATGTTGATCTTAAGGTCACATTAAATTTGGAGAAACCAGAATTTTATATTTTAGAAAGTGGGGATAAAAATGAATCTTATCTAAGAATACATGAAGCTAATTTATATATAAATCATCTTACTATCAATAGTAGTATATTAATGGCACATCATAACGTATTACAAAGCAAAAATGCAATTTATCCATATAAGAGAGTAGAAATTAAGACCTTCACTATACATCCAGGAAACCATTCATTATCTCTAGATAATGTTATACTTGGACAATTACCAAATTTCTTAATTTTTGGAATGGTGTCGAACAAAGCTTATACTGGAGATAGAAAAGAAAATCCATACAACTTTCAACATTTTAATTTACAAAGATTTAATTTGGTTGTTAATGGAGTACAATTTCCAGCACAGCCAATAGAATTTAACTACAACAATGGAGGAATATTAAGCACTCGTGGTTATCAAACCCTATTTAAAGGTACCGGAATCCATCATTTTGATAAAGGTCATCAAATTACAAAGGAACTTTTTGATAGCGGATTTTTTTTACTAGCTTTTGATTTAACACCAGATCACAATAATTGTGGAAATTTAATAAATCAAGGAACTATTCGAATAGAAGGACGTTTCGGGAAACCCATAACAGAGGCAATTACCTGCTTAGTATATTGTGAATTTGACAGTATAATAGAAATTGATAAGTCTCGCACTATAATTCAAACGCTATGAACTCAATAAATATTATAAATACTTTAAATTCAAATAATTATACAAAATATAAATTTAAAGGAGTTTTTGCGAGCAATAAATTATCCAAGACACCTGTTACAAAACCATCATTTTACATAGCCAACACTGATCCATCTTATAAGCCTGGACAGCATTGGGTCGCTTTTTATTTCCCTGAAAATAAACCAGCAGAATTTTTTTTCTCTGCAGGTCAACCTCCAATAAAATCATTTATTTCATTTCTAAACCGAAATTCTAAAACATTTGTCTACAATAAAATGCGAATTCAAAGTGAATCATCAATGTTTTGTGGTGTTTATTGTTGCATTTTTATTTATTTAAGATGTAAAAATTTTACTTTTAATAAAATTTTAAATATTTTTAATTATTTTAATTTACATGAAAATGATATGTTAGTTTTAAGTTTATTTAAATACTTTTATTTGTTTTTATAGAAAATAAAAATAAATAAATAAATAAATAAGAAAAATATATATTATTTTGTTTTTATTCCAAGTTCTTTTTCCACATTTAGTAAAACTTCCAGGAGAATTTTATCAAAGTGAATCATCAATGTTTTGTGGTGTTTATTGTTGCATTTTTATTTATTTAAGATGTAAAAATTTTACTTTTAATAAAATTTTAAATATTTTTAATTATTTTAATTTACATGAAAATGATATGTTAGTTTTAAGTTTATTTAAATACTTTTATTTGTTTTTATAGAAAATAAAAATAAATAAATAAATAAGAAAAATATATATTATTTTGTTTTTATTCCAAGTTCTTTTTCCACATTTAGTAAAACTTCCAGGAGAATTTTATCACGACCATCATGCAATGCGAGGAATAGTGGAATGCCTATAGGCGGCAGTATTAAGATTTCTTGAATTTCAATTTGACCCTTGTTTGAAATATAATTTGATTCAATTTTAGTGTTGTTGGATGTATTCGTTATTCTGAATATGTTGTTCTTGATAGATAGTCTATTATTTACTAAAATTATTTCTAAAATTCAAAATTCATAAGACCCTTACCAAGTTCAAAATTGCAAGAAGTTATTGTAAAAAAAAAATTTTTTTTAAAGTTGCATTATTTTTTATTTATTATTATTTTTTAAATTAACATATTTGAAATTAAAAATATTTTCCCTATTTACTTATTTTAGACGTTTAGATAATAAATAATATCTTTTTATAAAATCCTCTATTTTGTTTATAAGTTGTATATGCTTTCTACAGTTACAAGTATCAGGACCAACGTTTGCTTTATCATCCGACCATGAACAGTTTTTGAAGTGTAATCCATATTTAGATGATATAGGTTCTTCATTATAATTCCCAGTTTTATTAATAAGTGCCAAATACTCTTCCAGTGTTTTTTGATGTTCAACAAAAATTAAACCATCAAAATTTTGAAGAAATTTTTGAATTTTTATATGTAACATGTTTATTATAAAGCTTTCTTTTTACAATTAGTTAGTTTTTAAAAATCATGATACTTATATACTAATTAACAAATTTTCTTTATTAAGAATTTCTTGGAATTTTACTATTTTCCCAACTGAAATATGGTTGAGAATTTGAGATGAAAAACTCTCCCACTTCGTCTTCTCCAGCGGAGTTTTCGCTGACTACCTCTTCCAATTCCAAAACATATAAACCATTATCTAACTTCCTCCTTAAAGTAAACTGTTCATTATTAACTCCATCTATTACTTTATCTTCCAAATTATTATATCGTTTGGGAAGATATAACATTCCCTCTTCAAGCTCTGCCATCACCACATTTCCATATTTATTCTTATGGCGGAACATACTTAATACCTTATATGGCTTTGATGGTACTAAATCCTTTGCTGCTAGATATGGTCTTGTTTTTAATTTATTGAAAGCCGCAACAATATCAGCATTTGTAATCTTATTTGATTCCATTTTTGTTCCGCCTTTTAAAAAGTTTATTAACTGATTGAAATAATTTTACTTCAGACAATTATATTTATATCTAATATAATTTATCTCCAAAGAAGAGTAATTTGGGTATATCTCTTAATATTTCAAATTGAGAAAATATTATAAACACATAAATATTGAGCATTAAACTAATTTTAAACATATTCTAGATATGAAAAATGTTTAATGTGAATAAAAAATACTCCCCTTAATTTGTTATTAGAATATTTAATATTAATCATGACCATACTCAACAACATAAAATATATCTTCATTAATGTCAAAGAACCTTACACAAAGTTATTTTTTTTCATATAAACAAAACAATTCTCAAGTTTCCACTTTACAAAAACAAAAATAACCATATAAAAATATGTAGATGAATAAACCAAAAATACTCAAACGCTATTTATACAAGTCATCAGTTTTTAATTTCATCACAATTAAAAGTGCAAAAAAAAAAATAAATAAAAATTGTCTCCCCTGTTAAATTGTTTGTATGTACTTTTAACATAATTACATAAATACATACATACATACATATATACATACATACATTGGTTTTCAATTTCATAAAATGCAAAACAATTTTTCCTCCTATTAATGCACTCACAAGAAAAAATTACAAAAACAAATTCATTGGTTTTCAATTTCATACAAACAATTTCCTCTTCAAAATTCCTCTTACTCCTCATTAAAAACAAAAACAACTATTGCCTTCCCATTTCCCTACTACTGTTTATCAACTAATGTTGTCGAAGAAACATCCCCTTTCTTATTATTGTAGTTATTAAATTCCAAAATTGATTTATCTGCATTAGAAAATAAGCAAACTTCTTTCTGAAATCTTTCCGATGCTTTTCTTGATTGAAAAAATGCCGTAAATAGTATTCACGTAAACTAACAGATTTTTCTTTTCTTATCAACTGTGATCTAGTCAATCTGTAAAATTATATACAAATATTTATAAGTAATCATTATTTAAATAAAATTAAATATTTTTTACTTACCTTGAAATGCTTTTTACCCATACATAATGTGATTTGATATTCTCTCCAACATTTTTTTTTTTTTTTTTGTAGAAATAGAAGGTTGATATATTTTTCTTTTTTACTTATTGTTTTATAGAAAGGGCCAACAATCCATTGCAGAATCATAGCCAAAAACGTTAATACTATTATCAGGATTATTATTCTCAAAGATGGAAATATCATTGATTTTTGGTGGGAAGCATAACCCTTTAAAATTTAAATAGTAGGAATTTATACTAATAATTTCCGCCGAAATATTTACTTTATAGGAAGTAATACGATCCGAATTTTTTAAATCATCAATTGTTGAAAATATGGCCCATTTGAAATATGACGACCCTTTTAGTGTTTAGTATATACTCAAATTCAATTCGATTTTAATCAATTGAATTAGAGTCCAACCACTGCCCCTTTCCTGGAACTCTTCCGTACAATAATTTGAGTTTCATTATTATATATCGAACTCAGTTAAGGTAAAAATTTCCACTATTTTAGTTTGAAAATATTGGAGTATTTTCCAAATCATCCATGTTGGGCTTGGCCTATAAAGCATGAAGCTCTATATTTACCTTTACAGCATCATGCATTTTTAAAAAGTTAGCAAGTTCCTCTTTTAAGTTCTTTCATAAACGTCTCTGGTACGAGACATTCTTCTTTGAAATTTTCAATTGAAAAGGTCACCACTCTTTTTTTAAAAGCACTTTTTATTATTTTTACCTTAGCTTCTACTGATTATTTAACATTTGATCTAAATCATCTGAGTTCTTTCATGCATTTTGAAATTTTCAACTTAAAAAAAAACTTTTTTGCATTGTCCAGAATGCAATGGATGGAACTCTATCTTGTTTAATTTTATTTTAATTTGTTTAGAGGTAAAGATAAATACGCACAATTTTATTAATTTTAAACACAGAAGTAAGTAGAATATTGCAAACTAATAAAAAAAAGTTCTTATTTCACCTCAATTAAAACACAAAAAAACTTATTTTTAACACAAAATTGGTTAATAAGTTACAGGTTAGTATTAACTCTGTCAATGATGTATAATACACTGACTGTTGACTAGTGGTAATAATTAATTTATATTATTCAAAATATTTTGAAAATGCTTACTATTACATTATTTAAAAAATGAAAATTGATCCAACATGAGAAACTTAATCAGAACGGCGGTAAGCAACACCGAATCGAAGCTAGGAAACACGTTCTTGTTCAAGATTCCAAAATATGATTCGATTATCGCTTTTATTGAATAAAAATTCAAATATTAAAAAATTATATGTCTGAGGTGTTTTAATAAATAATTTTGTGCTGTTAAATTAAACACGCAAAAAAATTTAAATAAAAGTTTTTTCTCCCTATTAAATTGTTTGTATGTATTTCAACATAACTACATACATTTTATAAATAAATGAATATTAAAAATAAATGCATTGGTTTTCAGTTTCAAAAATGCAAAAAAAAAAATAAAACATACAAAAGAAAACATTAAAAAAAACAAATTCATTGATTTTCAATTTCGTAAACATTAATTCCTCTCAAAATTCCTATTCAAGATTCCTTATTAAAAAGTTGTTTAACATTTTAAATAAATTGAAAATTATTCTATAAAAATTTTACTTTTCAAAAATCTTTGAAAACAGAACTTCTAATGTTTTTATTTCTTAGTTTTTAAAAGTATCGTTTAATGGCAACAAGAAACCCAGTGGCATCTCTTTTTTTAATAAAATACCCGAAATTATTTACATAGATTTAATTATATACATGCAGAAAACAAGCGGAGGCAAGTATAACAATAAAAGTTGAATCAATGTGGTGAAATATGAATTTGTAAGCGTTTTTTAACAGACTCACTTTCAAAATGAACACCTTAAAGTATGCCACAGTTTTCATAAAATTTAGCAAAGTATACAACCATTTTGATGAAATGGAACTGCTTTATCTACACAAGGGAAGCATATGTTGTAAACATAACATCGTTTTTTTAAAATAATTTAATTCTGTTTACTTAACCGTCGCTGTTAAGCTAACAGAAATGTGAGCCAGAACCGACCCAAACATACTACTGACTCACATAATTTAAATCCAAGTTTTAAAGGGAATTTACCGATTCTTCGGTTCCAACATATTAGAATTGTTTAAGTCCTTATAGACTTCGATTTAGTTTACATATCTTTTTGTTACCGTCTTCAAATCCTTCTGGTTGTTTCATAAAGACTGTTTCTTCTAATTGCCTATAAAAAATTCAGTTGACACATCAAATTAAGCAAGGTGAATATTTTGGTTTGCACCAATACTTAAAACAGCATTAACTAACCCCAATTTTGCAACAGGGCTAAACATTTCACTGTAGTCAATACCTTCTCTTAGAGAAAATCCTTTGACTACCAGTCTCGCTTTATACTTGTCAATAGACCCATTCGGATTCACATTTAATTTAAATACCCACTTTAGAGAAAGAGCTTTAGTTCATTTTGTTAAGAATTCCATATCCCACGTTTTATTTTCGTTCAGTGACTTCATTTCAGAATTCATGGCTTGTTTCTGCTGTGAACTTAGTTTACTGCATCATTATATATTACTGGAGTTTCTATACCGTTCATATAATCTTCAGAAATCATTCCTTAAACTTTTGAAAATTGGTTAATTTTCTTCATCCGACGAAAGGAAGAGACCAATCCTTCCGTTATTTTCTTCTACCAAACTGTCTACAACTTATTTTATAGAACGGTCTTCCTCTTGAATTTCATCTATTGCACTATAAACACTTCGATTATGTTCTAATATATCATCAAATATTTCTTCATTATTTTGCTCATCTATATTTTCCAATGGAGGTTTATGTTGTCTCATTTCTACTTCAATTCTTTCATTTTCTTTGATATTATTTCTCTCTTCACAATTTTTTATTCTTTCATTAAATTTTACTTCTCTTGATAAAATTAAACTTTTACTTTATTTACAGTAAATACTATATCGTTTATATTCATCATATCCAATAAGGTATCCTTTTTTCGCTTTAGAGTTCATCTTCTTTCTTTTCTGACTAGGTACATGAGCATAGTATTCGCAAAAAATAACTCTTACGTATTTAATTTTTGGTTTGTTGCATATCCAAAGCTCTATGAACTTTTGCCATCGACAGAACATTTTCCAATGCGATTTAATATTAAATCGCATTAGAACTAGTTCTGCCCAGATAGCATCAGGAAAAGTTGCATCTTTACTGGAGTATTTAAAAGTCCTAGCCATTTCTAGTTCTATTTCTCTTCTATTTTCTCTTTCACTTCCTTCATTTTGTTCTGGGGTATAAGGTTCTGTAAGTCTATGTGTCACTCTAAATTCATTTAATAACATGCTTACCTCTTGATTATCAAATTTTTCAACATTATCAGTTAGGTATTTTTTAATTAATTCGCATTGATTTCTTGCTAAGTTTAGTACTATTCGGAGAGTATCTTTGCAACAATGCAATAATTTTTGTGGACATTTCTGTTGTAAACATAACATTTTTTTATATCCTAGACCACCATAGGTAATTGGAGTATTATGTGTTTGCGCTGATATTCGTAACGCACAGAAAAAATCAACCAACACCCACCTTAAAGTATACCAATCGACTTAGAATCACTTTTTGAGTCGATCTAACGATGTCCGTCCATCCGTCTGGCTGGCAGCACGGCTGGCTGACAGTCCATGTAATGCTTTTACACAAAGTACAGGTCGCAATTTTGAAGATAATTCAATGAAATCTGGCACGTAGAACTTTCATGACACAAGGACGAAATCTATTGAAATTTCTTATGATCGGTTCATTATTTCACCTAGCCCCGATACAAATGTCCTCCCGGAATAGTGGTTTAAATATAGCAATATTTTAATGAAATTCTCTGTAAGGAAGTTTTGTATAAGTATCTTTGTGCCAAATTTCATGAAGATCAGTCCATAATTGACCATAGCTCTCATAAAAAACCCTCTTCCGAAAATCTCTTTTTTTGTTTTTTAAATTTATTATATTACTTTTTATTTTCATCCAATAATTCGACCAACTTTGGTAGTCATCTTCAGGGATGTGTTTACTAAAAATAAAATATAAAAATATTTATAAATATAAATACTCTTAATCATAACAAAACAAAAAATTAATAATAATTACATTTAGCTACTAGTATTTTGCAGTGTCCGATGTTATTGTTCTGACCTTTCGTCACTGATTGTTTATGTTTTTCTTCTTTTGTTATTCTTATGTTTGTTTATTGTATTTCGATATATGTGAGCACAATTGTCTGTATCTGTTTTATAGTTTATTCTCATTCTTGTTGGTATGTTTATGATATGAAGCATCTCTTGCATATATCGTTTCGTATGATTGTTCTCTCTTGTAAGTATTCTCACTTTCTCAAAGTCTGGTTTATGTCCAGTTATTGCACAGTGGGCTGCGAGTGCTATTTTTTGTGTTAGTGGTTTGTCATTACATTTCAGATCTGATTTATGCGATAATCTTGTCCTTAATTTTGTTTTTGTTGTACCAACATATATGAACTTATTGGCATATGTCAGTGTCGTCACCACTGCACTTTATCTCATATACTACGTTAGATTTGTCCAGATTGTCAATTCTCGATTTTATATTGCTAAATTGTTTATTTTTTGTGTTGTTCGTTTATCCTTACGAATAATTATGGAGTCTAAATAGGGCAATTTTCCACCAATTTCCTTTTTCAGTGTAAATTGTATTTATCTATTAAATGTATTAAGGGTTTTTAACGTCTCCTCTATTCGAATATTTTTCAAAATTCCAAAAAGGTCGTCCACATATTTTGTCATCATTCTTGGTTTTTGTTCCAGTTGTTCCAATGTAGTATCAAGTAATTCTTCCATAATAATGTCAGCTATCACGGGATATGCAATGGATCCCATTGGCATTCGCCTGTTTTGTTCTTTTTTTTTTTTTTTTTTTTTTGTTTAACGTAATATTCTGTATTCGTATATTTTATTTTACCCTTATTAAAACTGTCCATATGTCTAATATAAGACCCCTCCACGGGCTTGACCGACTATATCTTTCTTACTTGTTTATTTTCGAAATTAGACAAAAACTGTAGAACCTATTCGATTTTTTCTATAATAACTTACTAAAACTTTCTATACATTTTAAATTTTTTTCCTCAAAAAGTAATCAGTAATACTGAATGCAGTATGAAATACCTACTATAACAGCAAGAGAAAAATAATAAAGTGTAAAAGATTTCATATAACACCAAGTTTTCAAACGAACAAGGAGTAAAAAGTGATAGTGTTAAACAGGGACTAATGTCCTGTAGATCCATTCTTATTTTAAAAAAACTTTCTGCATTTGTCTGGGCATACTAGACATAAACTTCTGTCAAGTTTCCAATGGAGTCTTGTACCAAATTTTCTTATGTTTTCCACTATAATTCATCAAGTTGTCCATAGGATATAGATTCGGAGATTAACTTGGACAGATTAAAACACGGACATTATTCTGAGAGAACCTATTCTTTGCTTATGAGGATCTGTGTTTGGGGACATTATCTTGCTAAAATGTTTGAAGTTAATGATGGGATATGGAAACATAACAATTTCCAACATGTCACTGCACCCATCTGTGTTCATTGTCTTATTTTTTATTTACTTATTATTATTTTATTTCTTTATAATATTTTCCACAAAAACATTACTTTTCTTACCCTATTACGCAAAAGCAATCGAAAAAAAAAACAATACAATTCTATTAAAAAAAAAAAAAAAAAAATACAAATTATTTAACTGTATCTATTATTATGAGCAAAAATTTTTGGTATTTTAATTGAAAACGTATATGTAAATCAAGTAGCATTGCCAGATCAAATTGTTTACCAAAAGAAAAATACTAGGAGTATTTCTGAAGAGTTTTCAAAAGTTATCGCCACTTTAATATCATCCTATAAGGTGTATCTATAATTTTGGGCAGATGTGTATGAATATAAAAAACAAATTTCTGTAGATAGATAGATAGAGAAGGTTGATGTGATACCAGAAAGTACCACCCAGAGACCGATGTCGGTCCATTGTGAGTCCCTTCGTGAAAGAGCTGTGAAATATAGAATATAGAATGCAGAAAATAGGAGAGTATAAGTAGAAGAGAAAAGAGAAGGAATGAGAACGAATCATATAGGGGGATTAACAATGTTACCAATCCCCCTAGGGTTATACCCCTGATTCTCCCTTAAACAGTCGATTCCCATGACGAAGCCTATGACGTCTACAAGATCTACGTCCCGAACGTCACTTAGCCCGCCGAGGAATTGGCTACCCAGCCATTTCATCCTACGATGCTACAATCGTGGACAATGGCACACAATGTGCTCAATAGACTCGGTCTCGTCGACGCCTCCACACATTCTACAAAAATCGGAATTGCTAGCGTCCCATCTAGTCCTCATCTTCCCTATCAAACAGTGACACGTTATGGCCCCTATCATAATTCTTAAACTCTTCCTATTCAAGCCCAGGAGAGTGCTAGTGCCTGCATTGTCCAGTGCTGGCCATATCGCCCTCGACACTCTACAGTCCTCTCTGCTCTCCCAAGCCGAATTGGTTCTGACCAAGATCCAATCATTGATCTTCCCATAGAAGAAACTTAGTGGTGGTTTCACATAGGTTTACCTCTCCGAGACATTTTTTTGCTGCGCCTTGCCAGTTCATCAGCCAGTTCATCAGCCAGTTCATTGCCTGAAATATTGCAGTGGCCAGGCACCCAGCAGAGTCTCACCATGTAGTCCTCCATCAGCTCTCTCAGTGTCTTCTTACAGGCAGCAACTAGCCTGGATTTCACCAAATGTGTCCCCAAGGCCTTCAGAACCGCCTGACTGTCTACATAGAGAGTGACTTCGGTACCCCTCGCAACGTTTTGTCTGATTATTTCTGCGGCTTTCAGGATACCGAGAATCTCAGCCTGAAAAACTCTGCACTCATCAGGGAGTCTAAAAGAGCCTTTCAAATCCGTGCCCATAATATAGACCCCCGCACCAGTACATGCGTTCATCCTTGATCCGTCCGTGAACACTGCACAACCTTCATATAGTCTCTCAGTGCCGGACCAGATCTCCCTATCAGGTATCACCACGACAGGATTTACCCCAAAGTCTGATTCAGCGGCCATGTAATCTGATGCCCCATGGAGTTCAGATTAGCCTCACCGTAGCTGATCTCGTATATGACCCTGGAGTGACCTGCTCTTGATGAACCTAATAGTCCCAATTCCTTAAGTCTCAGCAGACTCTTTGCTGCCATACCCCTCACAAACTCTTCAATGGGTAGGAGGTAAAGTATGACATCCAGAGCCGCCTGTGGTGTGCTTCTCATTACACTTGTAATGCCAATCGAAGCACACCTCTGTGCCTTCGACAAAAGGTTCCTATTACTCTTACGTTCCAGTGCCTGCCACCAAACAGAACAACCATAAGAAAGGATTGGTCTCACCACCGAAGTGTAAATCCAATATATAACTTTTGGTTTGATCCCCCAACTTTTACCTATGGAGTTTCTACAGGTGTAGTAGGCATTGAGGCCACGCTTGAGTCTCTCCTGAACATTCCTCTTCCAGGTCAGTTTACTATCGAGGAATAGTCCCAAATATTTCGCTGAGTCGGAAAGCCTCAGTTCAGTTCCACACAGTACCGGTAGTCTGAAATTCTCTACCTTGTACCTCCTAGTAAACAGAACCAACTCTGTCTTTTCCGGGTTCACTCCCAACCCCTTATCAGCGGCCCACGAGGACAGCTCACCCATCGCGGACTGCATGATCTCACTGATTGTGAAGAGAAATTTTCCCTTTACCAGTATGACCACATCATCAGCATATGCCACGATCTTGCGTCCTCTGCTGTCGAATTGACGCAAAATCACGTCGACAGCTATTAGCCACAGTGGTGTCCCCCTAGTCACTAGTTTCCTTAAGCATACTCCACCCAAGCTCGAATTGACAATCCTGTTGCTTAGCATGAGGATTATCCATTCGATCAAGAAGTCATGTACTTCAAGATCCACCAGCGCCTGCTTGATAGCGTCAATCTTGATATTGTTGAACGCTCCCTCAATATCCAAGAACGCGGCCATGGTATATTCCTCATACTGAAGTCCTTGTTCTATGTAGCCCACCACATCATTCAGCGCACTCTCAACAGATTTACCCTTCAAGTAAGCATGTTGAGCACTACTCATGCTGTTGGTGCCAATAGATAATCTTAGATATAGGTTTATCAGTCTCTCTAATGTCTTCAAAAGGAAAGATGATAGGCTGATAGGTCTATAATTCTTGGGTTTCGAGTTACAAGTCCTACCACCTTTAGGTATGAATATGACTCTTACCTCTCTCTACCCCCTCGGTATGTGTCTATGTAGCAGACACCCTTTAAAGATCCCAACCAGTAGTAGACGAACCACCAACGGCGCATTCTGCAACATGACCGGAAAAATACCATCCGGGCCAAGTGATTTATAAGACTCGAATGAATTTACCGCCCATGTGACTTTCTCAACCGTAAT
Source organism: Protocalliphora azurea (assembly GCA_932274085.1). Taxonomy (NCBI): domain Eukaryota; kingdom Metazoa; phylum Arthropoda; class Insecta; order Diptera; family Calliphoridae; genus Protocalliphora; species Protocalliphora azurea. The sequence continues at coordinate 76,101,654 of OW026520.1, forward strand.
CAGGTCTCTTACCACTGTTTCAATTATCCGACTGGCGGAGTCTGTGAAGAAGTGCTCTTCCTCACCTGATCCTTCCATCAATGGATCTTTACAACCCGGAAAACGAGTTTCCAAAAGCACATTAAGTGACTCACAGTTTGACTCCGTCCATGAACCATCTGATCTCTGGATACTCCCAGGAACTCTAGGATCCTTCGACAGTATCTTCCTGAATCTGGATAATCAACGAGGACCTTTTAGCTCGTCTAATGTCCTTTTTGTACTTATTAAAACTCACCCTATAGGAGCCCTAGTCTTCGTCCTTACTAGTTCTATGGGCCTTGTTATACAGCCTACCGACTGTGGTCCGTTGAACTCTCAACTCCTTTGTCCACCAGACCGGCTATTTCCTCTTACCTGAAAAACTCACCGGACTGGAGAGCTCATAGCTTCTGATGATAGACCCCGTTATTTTCTCCACCATCTTGTCAAGACTATCCCTCGGCGCAAATTCCCTCGGAGTTCCAGTCAGTCTTGACCCCAAATCACGCTCGAGAGCGTCCCAATTCGTCCGTCTAGGATTTCTATAAGATTTCCTCTCCGGACCCAGAAAGTTCAGACTAAAGGTTATCCTGCTATGGTTAGAGAAAGAACACCGCATAGCTACCCTCCAATTCTAAGCTAGGTCTCCAGAGTTAGTCGACGTGATATCTATTACCACATTCCTATCCTTCGCCCTGAACGTAGATGTATTTCCCTTATTACAGATTAAAAGATCATTCGTTATAATGAAATAAAAGATTGACTCACCTCTCTTATTGGTATCCCTGCTACCCCATTAATTGTGGTGTGCATTGGCATCACAACCGAGCAATAGACGTACTCCATTCCACCTTGCATAATCGGCTAAGGTCCACACTCTGTCATAAGGTGGTTCCGTCGCCACATAGGGCATATATACTGAGGACACGGTCAGCTTACTACTTCCTAACGTCTTTCCTTGAACGACCGTTAGGTCTCCATAACTGAAAGAATTAAGAAGAATTAACTGAAGTTCATTCCTCACTAGGATACTTACCTTATCCTCAGTGGACGTCACGAACAATTTGTATCCTTTAACCCTAAGATCACAGACCTAGTTGTTATTTAGCCAAGGCTTCTGGATTAGGGCCACGTCTACATTGATCTTACTGAGGTGACATAGCCAAGCCCGAACGCAAAGTAATTTATGTGGAATACGATTAAGAGCCAGTTTTTCACTAAAAGACTAGCGATTAAATTAAATTTATGCTGTTTTGAGTACTCGATTATCTATATTTGTTTGCTAGTTTAAGCGGCCAAAATTAGCGGGTTAATCTTGCTTTAGATCTGTCAAAAGTGTAAACAGCTGAAAAAAACATAAATAAACTTTACTTTTGTGCAAAAAACAACTAAAATGGATTACTCCAGCGCTGACGAAGATTTAAGTGATTTGGAAATCATTGAAAATTTTAAATTAACTACTATCAGGAAGCGAAGAGTGATAAGAATACGTCCAAATCATTTGTTGAACGATTCCGTTGTTTCAAATTTTCTGCATATAAAGTTTTAGAGCTAAAGATTATAATAAAAATAATTTAGGAACAATGCTTTATCATAAGAGCAAATGTTATCGATAACTCTGAGAGTGTACGCAACTGGGGGAATGTTAATGATGATAGGTGATATAAATGGAGTGTCGAAATCAACTGTCTTCATTGAATTTCCACAATCTGAAAATGAACTTGTCCAAGCAAAAAAAAAATTCTTTAAAATTCCTTAAAGTTATTGCTGCAATTGACTGCACGCATGTAAAAATTATATCTCCAGGAGGCAACAATCCAGAAATATATAGAAATAGAAAAGTATTTTTTTTTTTCCTTAACATTCAAACGACATGTGATGCGAATTTAAAAATATTGTTGCTCGTTGGCCAAGTTCATCGCATGACTTGAATGTGGTGATTTCGAAAATTCTGTAATTGTGGGAGACAGCGGATATCCTAATAAGAAACTCCAGGAGAAAGTTTATATAACGAATCGCAAATAAGAACGCGTTTCTGTGTTGAACGTAGCTACGGAGTATGGAAAAGGCGATTTTCAATTCTTTCTTTGGGAATTCGTTTAAATATAAACAAAGTACAAGGTATAATTGTCGCAACAGCTGTCTTTCACAATAATTGTTGTATTAACAAAGAATTGCCAAATTTGCCAGGTAATTTACAGGAAGCTAATGATTTTGTTTCATCTGTACCAGGCAGTGGAGAATGTAGTAAGGAAAATTATTTGACCCGCAGTGCCCTAATAAAAGAGTAATTTGAAAAATTATTGTAATTAAAGTTAAAAATGAAAAACTTTTTTCTTTAATCTAAACAGTTTTTTTTTTGTTATTAAGATATGAAATTAATCTTATTCTTCAAACTATTCACTTCGAAAAAAATTTTCATATAAATTGTTTTTGTTTTTAAAAAATTTTTATGAAAAAACTTTCAAAGTAATGTAAAGGGGGTTGAAATAGATAAAAAAAAATAAAAGAAACATTCTATTAAAAATACGTATTCAAATAATTAATTAAATTTAATTTAATTTTATATAAAAACTAAATAATAATTACTTTTTATAAAATGAGATATAATGATCTTATCTATGACGATAAATATTAATTTCAATTGTTTTTTTGAGATCATATTATTGAGTTTCATTTTTTTAAGCTTAAAATTTTTTTGGGTATATTTTGGAACAGCATTTTTTTCAATTCTTTGTTTTAACTCTTGAATTTCCAATTCCAATTTTGTTTTTTTTTTTTAACTTTGCCTCTTCTTCTAATACTTTAATTTCTAGTTCTATTTTTTTTTTATTTTCATAAAGGCTACATCAGCCCAGTCTTTCTTTTATTGTTTTCAACTTTTGTGGGTTATATTTGTCCCATTTAGCTTCGTCGTTAGCATTTTCTTCCTTTATATCGTCATTGAAACTGTCATCTATAAGGGAAAATTTTATTTAAAATCTTTGTAATAGAAAAATAGTATCACTTTGAATAAAGTGATGAAGAATAAGTAAGTGTTATAGCATGCATGTACGTATTGCCCACCACTAAATTAAATAAAAACAAAGTTTTTTTTTTTGAACATACATTACCTGTTTCATCCTGAAGAAGTATTTGTGGAACGTCTTGAGGTTTAATTTCTAAAAACAAATTCAAATATGAATAAAGAGTTCCCAGAAAAAATTCATATTACTTACGATCATCGTCATATATAGATTGATGTCCTTGAACTTGTTCTACTTGCAGAATTTTAATTATGTTTTCATCCTTGGATGATATATTGGATGGTAGTTTCGGACCATCACAAGTGTCATAAATTTCCTTCTTGTCCAGCGCATAGTTTTTCTTTGCATTTTTCGTTAGGTTATCGTATTTTATTTTTAAGGTTTTGTGTGACCTATATCCATCAAATTGGGAGTTGAAAATATGTTCAATTTCGTTCCAGCATCGCATTTTTTCCTCTCCGGTTGTTCTATCTGTTTTCTTACATTCCATAATATCTCTTTTTTCCTCCATTAATTTAATTAAGTAATACACTTTTTTATGGTAAAATTGGATGATATTTTTGTATGATTTTCCACTTTTTGTACTATATTTTACTTTTATTAATTATTTTACTTTTTCTAATTTTTACTTCTTACATTCTTCTTCTTCAAAATGTACGGTTGATTTGATGACAAATTGTGACATTTGTCAAAATTACCATACTTTTATAAAATAAATCTGATATTTTTTGTATGGCAATACTACAAAGTTTAAACAAGAACTCAAAAACAAAAAAGCATGTTAATTTAAAATTAAATTTATTTTTAGATTAACAAATCTAATTACTAATTGGCATTTAATCTAGAAGTGAAAAACTGGCTCTAAAAGATTTAGCAAAATCAGTGTAGACGATATCAACTTGAACACCCTTTTCAAAGTGAGAGATACAAAATTAAATAAAAACAGCTAAGTTTGAGGTAGTAGATCTACCAGACATAAAACCACGCTGTGATAAAGAAATGTACTTTTAAGGTGGAAAAATAACTTATCATAGGTTATATGTTCAAATACTTTAGCAACATTTGCTAATTTCGAAATTAGTCTATAATTTGAAATTAAGTTCTTATTCCCAGACATTAAAACAGGAACAACAGTATTAAACTTCCATTTTTGAAGAAAGAAACATTCCCGTAGTGAATGGTTAAAAATTATTTTCAATGGTAACATGATTGAAGAAGAATATTTTTTTAAAAGAAAAGCGGAAATTCAATCCATATCACACTTAACCGAGCTAGAAAGTCTAATTAAAACATCTTCATTTGAAATTTCCAGAAAAAAAAAAAACAAAATCAATATATGATGCCACATTACTAAGATCAAATCCATAATAATTAATATCATCGTTGAAATTACTTTGAAAATATTTAGCAAAAAAATCAAGAGAGCCTTCTAAGGTATCAGATGTTAAACCATATCATATTGCATTAAAAGATTTAGGATTATATATATTTTTTTATTATTATGAGTTTATTGAAACCTTTATAAATTAATTAATTAATTACATTGTTATGAGGATTTACTTAAAAGTATTGCAACAATTAATATCTAAATAATTAAATAAGGAACTACTAATATCACAGTATTGAGGAAAAGTTGTAAAAAAAAACCTTGTACATACTTAAACGTTATAAGAAATTTTAAAAACAACCATCAATTATTACTCTTTAAGAATAAAAAGAGTCTTAGTGATTGTTTATCAAATTTCTTATTATTTCATATGTTATTTTTGACAAAATGACAGAGTCAGTTCCCTTCCAAATGAATTAAACATTTTATGGTTAAAGTTTCTATGCAGTAGATCAGCAGAATATATATATTGAATAAAGAATAGGTGATAAAACCGATCTATAGATACAACAAATGAGCGTTGATTTAAAAAACTCTTTATTATCTTTTGCCACATTGAATCGAAGGCTTTTTCAATGTCAAGAAAAATAACTCCAGTGCTCTTACGATTTCTTTTTTTTTTTTTTTTTTTTTTTTTGTATCAATAAAATTAACGGCTGTTTTTAGTTGATGTACTGTAGAGTGTTCCTTGCGGAATCCAGACTGTTGAGGATTAATAATATTACTTTGGTTAGATATTAAGAAAGTAAAATTTTCTTTCATAATAAGAAAATTTATTCTTCAATACTATTAGAGCTTTTATATTTTTTATAAAAATTTATTTCTAAGATTTTTTAACTTTTTTAGTCCTTTGGTGTATAAGGGTAGTTTATATACTTTAGGTGTAGCCAAAGCAATATTTTCATGAAAAATTCTTAATATATTAGATAAAAAGTTTTCATAAAAAGTACGAAGAATTTTGTTATATAATAACTGGAACCAATCTTTATTATTAATATTAGCGTTTAAATTATTAAAATTACAAGCATAATAATTTAATGTAAATTATCAATTTTAAAATTATTTGCATATTCATAAAACTCAATTTCCATTTTCAAGGCATTGGTGAATAACATTTACTAATATTATATTTTAAATCTGAGTATACAAAAACAGGATCAAGAAGTTTATTAAAACTATTTAATAATGAATTAATCTGAACTAGATCTATACTAAAAGTAGAATTTATAAAATTTATTTCAAATGATTTATTTATATTACTAGAAAGAAACATACCAGAGTTAGGAATTTCAGACCATACAATTTCATTTAGATTAAAATCATCTAAAACACAAAGTTTATCACATTTACTAAGACCTTCAGATACATGATCAATATTAGATCAGTATAATTCTTCAGAGCTTTTAGGTGAAATATATTAGACACAAATGAAGAGATCATCAGTTAATGATTTAATGGAAACACATAATGTGTCTCCATAAAATAATGTGTGGAATTTAGAATGCAGTTTTTTACGGCTATAAGACCACCACCTCCTCTCGCACGATCAGTTTTTCAAGAATCTCTATCTTCTAAACTTAAACGGCCTCACTCTAATATCAGAAGTCCACAGTTCAGGCTTAAATAATTCATTATAAAAATCAGGAACAATGCCCAACTTAAATTTAACAAATTTTAAATCATCAACCAAAGCATCTTTTTTAACTAATTTATAACAAGATATTTGATTATTATTAATTTTAAGATGGTTTTCCACATAAGATTTAATATTTTCTTCAGTAACAGAAGGCTTAAATGAGGATAAATTCACATTCCATTTTAATAATAACATCAAGTTCACTATTATTATCTCCAAAAACAACTTTATGCATTTTTTTTAGCTTTTTTTCTTATTAGTAACATTAGCCCAGCCATTTACAACATTAAAATTGTCATCATCAGGAATTGGCATCACTACTAGCATTAGTATGAGAACCACCATCTTTATCAGCATCCAGAGTATGAGCAGCAGCAGCAACAATAACAGCAGAATTATTATCCAGAGAGTGAGATTTATAAGAAGTTACAACAACAGCATTATTAACAGAACAATGAGATTAATTATTGTTTTCATTTGAAACAGAAGTATGAGCATTAACACCAGGCAAAGATGTTTTTTGTAGATTTATCAACAGATAAACAAAATCAAAACCAGTTTTGAGAACAGGCACTCCTTGATGTGTAGAATATTTATTTTTATTATTATCCACACTGTTATTCACAAATTATGACAATAAAACTTTTGATTGCTCTACTTCATATGCTAATAAATTTATTTTCTTCACCAAATCATTTGATGTTTGTAAACAGTTGTCACAGTTATAAACAATATTTACAAAATTGCAAAGGGCATTGACCGCACTCTCACTTTTAACTTTAGCACATATTATATGAAATTACATCATTTCACAAGTAATGCATGCAGAATTTTTGTAACATTTTGAACAAATAATTTTTTTATCCGATGACATTGCGAACGTACATTCACTTTAAAAACACAAACTGAACTGATCCAGGTGATTTTCTTACATTTATATTTTCTTTGATGATTGTATTAATGTCCTCTGGGATAACAACAATTATATCATCATTTAGTGCAGTGTCAGGTGTTTCTTCCAAAACAAAATCATTTGTTTGAGGATTTGATTGAAAGACTGCGCTCAAATAACATGAAAATTGGCCTTATCTTCTGCACTACGAGTTCAGGTACAGTCAGCTTTCCTTAACAGACTTTGTGCCTCTACTGGTGGCTTAATATCTTTCGCTGCCCTCCATAGGAAAAAATTAGTATGTTTATTATTTGTTAAGCATTTATGCTATATTCACATATAGAGGTTTTTGAAAAACGAGTTGTTTTCTCAAAAAATCAAACAAATTGATTTGTTTTTTCATATATTTCAAAGCAAAAAAAAAAAACATCTCGATTAGAGTCGTTTAATTATTTAACACACAAAGAACATACTTAATTTCCACGAATTTTTAGTATTTTTAGCACATAGAAATTTGTTGGAAAAGGATTTGTAAAAATTGTCAAACAGTCAAAAAATTAAAAAATATAAATGAAATTTACATTTATTATATGTTTAAAATTGTATTTTTTGAATTAAAAAGTGTTTGTTTGTAAAATTTTTATTTAAATCAAAATTTTGTGAAAATATTTTGGCAAACGAAAGACAGGCCAAAAGGAATACAACACAATAAAATTATATGTGAACAGTTATGTTTAAACTCATTGTGTTTTTCAAAAAACAAATTAAAAACTAATGTGTGTAAACATAATACTAATGTAATTTTCATTTTGGCGATCCTCTTCTAATTGACGGGTTCTTTTTAGTTTTTATTGCCATGAACAGCCTCAGCTTTGCAGCAGGTGATCTGGTTTGTTGTCATTGTCGGCGATGTTTTCTTTTTTCAAGAATAAGTTTTCGATATCAGAATTTGATACATATGCATTGCATTTCTTAGAAATTTGACTCTTAGAATATTCCTGGGATAAAGTAATTAATGACGTAATGTCATTGACGCAGTTGTTTACATCTTTACATCATCACACTCAAAATATGGATCTGTGGGGATATTTTTTATATTTCAACCAAGTGCTATTAGAACATTTTGGTATATTAGTTCTTCCATAATATTTTAATATTATTGGAGAATAATCAGAAGATAAATCATATGAAATTTCTATAGTTATCTAATTTCGATTAATATTTTTTGATACAACAAAGTCAATAAGATCAGGAATTTTTCAGGGAACATAAAATCCAAACCATTTTTGGGATTTATAACTGTCTACCTCTGGGATTCATCAATCTGGAACCCCAGTAATTATATTTGCCATTATAGTCGCCATGTGCCAGGAAACGATGACATAGTGTGTTAAAGAAATCCTCAAAATTTTCTTTGGTTATTGAGAATCATGGTGGTCAATAAATTAAGCTCGGGGTTAAATTCCCAGAAAAATACTCAAGATGAATTGATGTTGCCTGCATATGTTCTTTTGAGAATTGTCTAGGGCGTGTTGTCGTAATCGGTACGATTATTTGTGTTGGTTTAAACCATTTGCATTCCAGAAATATACTCTCAAATAGCTCATTTTCTTGTTAGGAGAATTTATATCTTAAAAGCTCTTGTATTGTGTTTTGCATGGGCGACATAAAGTTTGTCATATTTTGATTAAGGGAGGTAATATTCTGCGTAAGTGTTTGCGTAAAAGTTTCTAACCCTTCCATATTTTGGGGAACATTAGGCTGTTGAAAACCTGTTTTTAAAACTTTGGCATGTGATATATTTTCATGTTTGTTTACATTCATTTTCTTCGCCTGTATATTTGCCGAATAAGCAAAAACTTTTGAAATTAAATATTTACTCATTTGAAAATTATTTCAAATTTCATTACAAGCTGTGAGAATAGGCTTGAATTTCCGTTACATTCAAATTTAAAACTATGTCTTTTTCCAGCAAAAAGGTTCTGCTGGATGTTTCTTTAACAAACAAATGTTGCTCAAATATTTCTAAAACGTAAAATAATAAATTGATATATTTTTTACATTAGCTAAAAATGACATTTTTCATTCATAATTTTAAGCATATTGTTAATCATATTTCGTGGACCTTAATAGCTGTTTTTTTTCCATTTTATTGCGGCACAATTGCATACAAATATTTTCTTTAACATAATGTATTTATAATATTTTATTTTTTAAACAAGTTTTTTGATGAAAAAAAAATTTAAAACTTTTTTAAATGTGAAAAACATTTAAATGTTATCTTAATTAAAATATATAAAATATTAGCTTTTTACTTTATAATCACTAGAAAATTTTATAAAAACGTAACATTATAATTTTTTAGGAAATTTTTTTAAATTGTCTTGTTTATTTCATAACACGCATTTTGTAGTTTCGAATACAATTTGAGAAATATGCTATTTATTAAAGGAAATTTTTCAAAAATTTTCTTAGGTTTGAATCGATGTTTATTGGTTGGAAGCGGTTTATATGTTAATTCAATTCCTCTTCTCATTTAATTTTGTCTCCCTCTCTCTTAATCTCTTTAGTAATTCTTTGAAAATAGGGCAATTCGGTAATTATCCAAATGATCCTCAGTGTAGATAACTATTGAACGCCACCTTTTCTAATTGGAACAATGTGGAAACTATTTTTCCCAACAATATCAATAAATGATTTGACCAAGTAATTTGAGCTGGGCGATGGATTGGTGAGGATTTTGATGGTTTTTGAGTAGAACCACCATCCTCTCTATGATGACTATTTACATTATTACTCAATAGAACATAGCGATTGCTAATCAAGGGGTTGTCACTTAGTTTTGTTTTTTGACAGAAGCCACACTTTAAAAAAAAATTATTTTCTTAATACTAACATAACGAAGCATACCTATTGTAATAAGTGTTTTTGTTATACTTTTCTTATTATTTCCTTGCTCCGGAATATCTCCTTCCTGTGTACCATCCTTCTCACCTCTGGTTTCATTAGTATTTGCTCTGTTGATTTTAAGGCTGTTTATTTTTGATGATAATTGTTTTTTTCATGTTTTCTTTTGTGCTTTGTTCTAAACAAGTATTAATTACTGATATTGTTTGTGTAATATTTTCTTCATGTAATTGTATGAAGAATTGTATGAGCGTGCCCACTCAAGTGGTTTGGCAGTTAAATAATATTTGTTATATTTTGGATCACAAATATTTTCACTTTTTTTACTATCCCCGTTTAGAAATATATAAGCATTTCTACCGTTTACACTAAGTTTTCTCTCATCATGAGTATTCATATGCTCTTTTAAACTAATTATAACACTTTGATTTTTTCACAGATCTTTCTACAATTTTCTTAATGGACAAACTAGTATATTCGAATTTTAGAGCTTCCGATGTTACACCCTAATTCTGTAAGAAGATTTTGGACAATTTTATAAAAAAATATTTTTGAGTAACACTTTTTAAATTCTCTAAGTCGTATAGCTTCAACGATGGTTGTTGTCTTTGGTTGTGACAAATAATTACGTAAAATATTTGATTCAGGAAACATGTTTCAGAAGTTTTAAATGTCAAAATAGACGACAAATATTTTACTACCGTCTGGTAAAAAAAACAGAAAAAAATCGGACAATGTTTTCTTTTGTGGGTTTTTTACCAACAAATAATGATCTTCGCATCCAAAGGAAGCAATTGCGGGATGATACAAATCCGCTTAATTTAACAGACGCCGAGTGAGTATACTATATAATTAATCCTAAGCCAAAACTACCCATTATCCAAAAAATAAATTTAGATTTCAGAGAAATTTTCGTTTAAATAAGGAAGTTTTCCGGGACTTGTTAAATGTAGTAACCCCACATATGTCGAAAACATACCGGCAAACAGCTGTACATCCTACACTAAAAATTGCAATTTTCCTGAAATTTTTAGCCACTGGAAACTATCAGAGACCAGTTGGAAATGATTTTCTTGGATGTGTTTCACAAACGACGTTTTGCAGAATTTTGGATGAGTGCTTAAAAGTTTTTGAAACACACTATTGTCCCAAACTTATAAAACTACAATTGAGCCAAGAAGAAGAACAAACCACAAAGTGTAGGATCAACCAAAAATACCACTTTCCAGGAGTACTAGGCTTTGTTGATGGTACTCATGTACATATTAAATCTCCAAATGAAAATCCTGAGTTTTATTATAACAGGAAGGGGTATCACAGCATAAATGCCATGGTCGTAAGTATAACATTTTATAACAGTATTTTTAATTTTAACTGATTTAATTTTTTTAAATGACGAACTTATTATCCGTTTTGTGGATGCTCGACATCCTGGTAGCAATCACGATTCCTTCATTTGGAGGGGAAGTCAAGCAGATCAATACTTTAGTACTTTGTATGGCGGAGGAAAAAGAAATTTTTGGTTGTTAGGTATGCATATGTATGAGATTCGCTATTCTACTTGTACCTTACACCCCTAAAACTGATTGGAATATTATGTGTTTGTTGTGATTTTGTAAGGATCAAAAAACAATTTTTGTATCCCACCTTAAAGTATACCGTTCCACTTAGAATCACTTTCTGTATCGATTATAGGATGTCCAGCTGTCCGTTTGCTCGACTGACTCTTCTCTTTATATAAACTGATATTTTAAAGATATACTAATGACATTTGATAGGAATAATTACTTTATTATAAGGACGAAGCCTAATGATCGGTCCATCATTTCACCTAGTAAAGTAATATTTTAATAAAATATAGTACAAATCCTTTTTCCAAATTTTATAATGATATTTGTAGGGTATCATATGTATTGTATATTTTTTTTAAGGTGACTCTGGTTATCCACTTCTACCATATTTAATGACGCCGTTAAGAAATTGTCTTTCTGAACCAGAAGAAAAGTATAATAAATGCCACATAAAGGCGAGAAATTGCGTTGAACGTTGTATAGGTGTTCTAAAAAACAGATTTAGATGTATACTTGGAGAAAGAGGTCTTCATTATGAACCTGAAAAGGTATCTAAAATGTTTAACATCTGCTGTGCTCTACATAATGCATGCATTAATAATAATAACGTATTAGACGTTCCTGAAGCAACATTTATTGAGGACATCGCTGCTACAGATGTCTCACAGAATAGCTTAGCAGGAAATGATATTCGAAGACGTATAATTAATAATTTTAATATTTAGTTATAATTTTTCTGTTAATAAATAAATTATTTTGTAATTCAAGTTCTTGTATTTTTATTATAATTTTTTGTGCAATATATCACCATTAGTGTTGATTTTATTGTAATTTGATGATTTGAATTGTTTGTTTATAAGTAATCTTGCAAAATTTTGTTGATATCTGTGTAATTTACGAATTTCTGTGTTTAATGGTGATTTTTTTTAGATGTTACGACAATTGTCGTTAATTTCACGAAATTTTCATTTTTAAGACTTCTTTTTCGTGATTTGGTATTTTTGGATTCATAACTATCTGGATTTAAGCATTCAGCGTAATCTGGGAGCAAACACAATTAAAATACTTAGAAATTTTGTATATACATATATAAATTAATCAGTTAGAAGAAAAATTATCAAAATTTTAGAACAATTTAATCGGATGATAAATATTTAAAAAAATTTTCTGCAACTTTTGCTAATTTTTCAGTACAATCAGCCTGCTGCTTTAGCGCTTCCGCGATTTTGGTTTGAGTTGTATTTAAGTCTGATAAAAGCTTAATTACATATTTTTGATTGTTGACTTGTTCCCTCAGTAAATCACTCGTAGAGTCAGCAGGTCTTTTCTTAGATTTAGGTTGTTCTATATCATGTTTAGAACTGGTAGATGGAATGTTAGCTACACCCACTGCATTTCCAGGCGGAAGAGCTGCTGCTCTAATATTTATTACTTGATCCACCATTTCTTCCACCGGTCTTCATATTGATAAGGTCCACCACCAGTAGTTTTTAAAGATTGATGGTTTTCTGATAGCTTTTTTTTGGTTCTTGATTTTAGTTCAGTCCATACCTAAGTATAAAAACACATTCCATTTTTTGTGTAATACTTATATATTAACATGTGTGCACATACGTACCTTTTTCCATTCAGCTACTTCTCTTTGAGGTGGACCTAAACCATTTAATTTCAAAGCAATATCTGCCCATATCATTTCCACTTTCGCTTTACTTCCTCCAAAAACAGGTTTATTAAGGGCAATTTCAGGATGTTCTTTCACTTCCTTGCAGAGCAATTCAAATTGTTCGGAAGTTGTAATTTTCAATCTTTAAAATAGTAAAATTAAAAAAAAAAAATCTTATATAAGGCAATAATTTTTTTAACTTACGTTCTTTTATGTGATGAATCTTCCATTTTTATTTTATTATTTGTATTTATTTAATTTATTATGAAAAAGCTTTTCATTCAATGTTGTATGTTTACAGCTATGTTAATAATTTCTACAGATATGTTAACTGCCGTCAACATAAACAGAAAGGTCGAGAAGAATTGAGAAAGATGCAGAAAGGTTGAGAAGCGTTATTTAAATTTAAACCAGCTGTTAAAACCGTTATATTTGAATTCAAGTACAATTTCGTAACACTGCCCTCCGCTTAAGCCTCTTCATCCCGAATAGGCACAGATTCACTTCTCCCATAGGCAGCTAGTCGTTCTGGATGTACGACCTTCATTTTAGATCTCGGGCTCTTTTCTTTCTGTATTCTGTACACCACGTCGTTTAATTTCTTAATCACCTTGTATGGTCCATCCCAATGGGTTTGTAGTTTGGGAGACAGTCCTTTCTTAAATTGTGGGTTATACAACAGTACAAGCTGGCCTTCGTTAAATCCTTAAGAATCTGGCTTTCATTTAATCGCTGGTCATTTTTATTCGTCTGCGTACGAATTCATGAAGTTCATTCAGGTCATCTTGCTCTTGGGAAGTGTTTTCCTTATTTGTTGATGAGGGCTTAATACCGAATTCTAAATCACCAGGCAACTTGAGTTCTGTCCCGAAGACAATCTTTGCAGGTGTTCGAGAGGTTGAATCATGAACAGCAGATCTGTATGCCAATAGAAATTTCGGTATGTGCTCATCCCAGTCCTTCTGATGTGCACTGACCATTTTTATTAAATATTCCTCCAGAGTGCGATTGAATCTTTCGACCACGCCACCAGATTGAGGATGTATTGGCGTTGTTCTGGTTTTTCTTATTCCGTATAAATCGCACATTTCCTTGAATACGGCAGATTCAAAATTTCTACCCTAATCAGAATGCAACTCCAGTGGAACACCATAGTGGCACACCAGTTGTTCACAAATACGCTTATAACCGTTTTAGCTTCCTGATCGGGTCTGCCATATACCTCTGTCCATTTGCTGAAATAATCCATAACCACTAGAACGCAACGGTTTCCGGTATCACTGACAGGGAAAGGGCCTGCTTCATCCATTGCAATCCGCTCGAATGGCGCACCTGAGTTATACTGGTGAAGTTGTCCACGACTTCTTCTTACTGGGCCCTTCGCTGCTATGCATTGTGGACAATTGGCTATCCACTCGACTACTGCTTACTGACAACCCACCCAATATAAACGTTGTTTTAACTTTTCTAAGGTTTTTGGCACACCAAGATGACCTCGACTGGGACCGTCATGGAACTCTTTCATTACTTCGTTTATCTTTACCATCAGCACTTTTCCATATGCGGTATAAGCAGCCATTTAACAACTGTAGACTATTCCACAGGGCCCAATATGATTTCATTAGTGGACTTTCGGCGGATATTTCATTGCGGGCTGGCCTTCTAACTTTTTCTTTTGCCGATATTATTTTTGCCAGTATGGGGTCATTTCTTTGCGCTGCAGACCAATCTTCTCTGTACTCTATATGTATTAGTCGAACATCGATGACACATTCCTTTTCCTTGGCTTTTATACAATGCTTACATTCCACATTGCAGGGCCGTCTTGACAGCGCGTCCGCATTGCCGAGTTTCAAACCCTTCCGGTGCTCGATGCTAAAATCATAGCTCTGAAGCCGCTCTATCAAACGAGCCAGTTGTCCTTCAGGTTGTTTAAATTGCAGCAACCACCTGAGGAATGATTGTTTCTCAGTCGGAAGTGTTGACCATACAGATATTTGTGATAATGCTTCACACATTCTAATACTACCAAAAGTTCTCGTCGCGTTACGCAGTAGTTTCTTTCAGGCTTCGAAAGCGTTCGGCTGAAGTATACAATGACTCTTCCAATGACACCGACCACTTGTAAAAATACACCGTCTATTACGTATCCGCTCGCATCACTATCTACCACAAATGTTTCTCCAGGTATAGGATATGACAAAATTGGTGCCGTACATAATAGATCCTTGAGCTTCTGAAATGCTAGTTCTTGTGCTTCACACCATTGGTATGGTTGTGACTTCTTGGTCAGCTCATGTAAGCTTGTGGCTACATTGGCGAAATTCGGGACAAATCGTCTGTAGTATGTACAAAGGCCAAGAAAACTACGCAATTCATGGAGATTTCTCGGACTTCGCCAGTCCTTTACAGCAATTATCTTACCTTCATCTGTTGATATTCCTTCTACTGTTACTCGATGTCCCATATATTTGGATTCTTTCGGGAACAATGCACCCTTCTTTACACTGAGTTTGAGTCCAGCCGCTGATATTCGTTCAAAGACTTCTTCAAGGTTTCTCAGATGTTCATCAAAAGTCCTACCCATGACAATTATGTCATCACTCGCGCTAAAGGCGGTTTTTTCTTGCCTTTGCTGAAATCTCTACCTGCCAATAACCACTTTGCAAGTCCAATGTGGAGAACCATTGTGTTCCAGCTAGTGTATCCAGGGTGTCGTCAATTCTTGGTAGCGGGTAGCTGTCTTTCTTGGTGACGTCATTCAGTGGTGGTAGCTTCTGATGCTCGACGGTAATTTACTTGAGTCCTATTTTCATATCCGACATCAAGGGGTATCTCCACATTTCGCCAAATCATTACTTTTAATCCCATATCCAAAGTAATGCCGCGACTAATCATGAAATCAGCACCCATGATAACTTCGTCCACAAGGTCGGCAACAATAAATACATGATTGACGCTAACATTGGCAATGGTTAATTTCACATTTACTTTACCATAGACCGTGGCCGACTCCCCGTAGCTCCCCAGTAGCTGTGCGCAGACTTACCCCACATAATGGTTCAATTGTTTTCTTGACTAAATCGGGCCTGACGATAGACTGTGATGCCCCTGTGTCTATAGCAAAAACGTGCTTCTGACCGTTGATGTACCCAGAAACAGTAAGATTGCTATTTTTCTGCTGCATTACGGATATGAAGATTGTGGGACCCTCAGATGTGGGATCTAGCTCTTACCCCATAGTGCTAGCTCGTTTTAGTTTTAAAGGTGATTCTTGTGATGATTGATGATTCGACTGCTGGTTACTTCTTTGAGGCGAGGCAGATCTGGTTCGTTTTCTTGGTACTTTGCAGGTTCGCTGAATATGACCAGATTTACCGCAGTTATAACATTTTACTCTGACTTTACTTTGTTTCTCAATAAACGTCTTCAAAACCTTTCTTAATTTGTCGATTATATTTCTCTGATTGTCAGCTACAACTTCGACATTTCGCACATTACTTATTTGGGGCTTTGAAATTATTTTCGCTGTTTCTTGTGACAGTGCGAATGAGACGGTTTCAGTAAATGATGGTTTAGGTGTGGCACAAACCGCGTGTTTTATTTCAGGATCGCGAATGCCATTAACAAATGCCTCTATCTTGATATGTTCCAAAAGCGGGTTGGATAAGTAAGCTGCAGCAAACGCTCGACTTCTAACGCAAAGTCTTGAAGTGTTTCATTGGGCTTCTACACTCTACTACGCAATTCCATTCGGTATAATTCCTTTTTATGTTCACCAGCGTATTTACGTTGTAGCGCTTCCATTATGTCTGCTGCATTTCCTTTTAAGGCCAATATCAAGTCTATAGCTTTTTCTTCGTCGTTCCACATGTTTCTAATGGCAACTGTATTAAACTGGAATTTTATTCTAGTAAAGGATTCTGGAATAATTCGTTCATTTTAGCATTGAAGATTTTTCATCTTTATTTCTAGATCATGTAGTTTTTTATCAACACCTTTGGCTTTTATATCTAGGCAGCTCTCTAAGTCGGACACCTTTGTCTCAATGCCATCCACTCTGCTGTTTATAACTTCCGAAATTTGCTGAAGTTTCTTGTCTAGAAGTTTCTTAAAATTTCATTTCCATTATTTTATTTTCTTCTTTAACTTCAGGAAGAAGTTTCTCGTTATTTGCTTTAGAAGTTTCGTTAACTTCAGTAAGAAGTTTTTCCTTGGCTTCCTTAAATTGATTCATCATAGTAGCAAACATTGTGGATAAGACCATGCTGCTTGCTGTTGCACGGGTAGAAACTTCCTTTTCATCTTTATACTCGAACTCGTAAGTTCCGATGTCAATATTACGCAACTTGAATTCATCTATCACACTTAAATGACATACTTTATACAGCACACTTTAATAATGTACAAGAATATACAGCCAAGTCAGTTAATTTGCCTTTACTTAACGATGCTTCCAATTGGACTGACTCAATGGTGTTCTGAATGCCAATTTATATACACTGCACTACCATCTAAATGCTTCTCGAAAGATCTATTTCTTTCTACAATGTTCTTAACGGATTAGAATTTTAGAGCTTTCGATGTTAATGTTAGCAGCTTCAACATTTAGTGTTGCCATACATACAAACAATGGTGAAAGCTTTTTATTCAATGTTGTATATTTACAGCTATGTTAATAATTTCTACAGATATGTTAACTGTCGTCAACATAAACAGAAAGGTCGAGAACTATTGAAAAAGATACAGAAAGGTTGAGAAGCGTTATTTAAATTTAAACCAGCTGTTAAAACCGTTATATTTGAATTCAAGTACAATTTCGTAACAGTATTATATAAATAAAAAATATATTAGAAACGAAATATCAATTTTTTGCTAACTTCATCTAATTTTTTCAAAATTGTGTGCTCACGTCAAGTTAAAACAGTTCAAAATTCCTAGGATTTAAAAATTTTGAATTAAACACCTTTATAAATTCACAATATTTGCACAAATACAAACTTGATATTAACATCAATACTTTCCTTTGTTAAGAAATTTTGTTAACATTTTGAAAGTCCCAAATTATTGAAATGGCTTTATATATCCTCTACCACCTACAAAATTTTATTTCACGGGAAAGATGTCATCGAAAAATGTATTGTACCTATTGGCCAATTATCCGAAGAAGTCCAGCAGGCAAGAAATAAGGATTGTAAAAACTCATCAAGTCCATAATATGCAGTTTTCGAAAACCACTACAAACTAAGATGTCAAATGTAACAACTGAAGTTTTGTTACTGTTAAATAGTCAGAATATATATTTTGAAGATGCTGACGAATAATTTTTATTAATTAAAATTATTTTGTTTTTGGATTCAAAAATACATACATACATACATACATACATACATACAACCATACATGTATTCATATCAATATAGCTTTCTTAATTACAAAAATATAGACTTTTAATCACTCAAAATGCGAAAATCTACACTGTGCATTTGTTTAATACGTGAGAAAGTCTCTGTAAAGAAAATTAGTGTTAAACGAGTATCAACTGAAGATCAACTGGCTGATATGTGTGCAACAGTGGGGCAGAATCGAAATTTTTTGGAAATAAATCTGTAACTTCTGATCGGCTGGTTGGATTTTCATGAAATTTGGTATAGGCGTAGCAGAGGAGTGTATAATGTTAAGTTTGGAAGGGGGGGG
The DNA here is from genome assembly GCA_932274085.1 of Protocalliphora azurea. Taxonomy (NCBI): domain Eukaryota; kingdom Metazoa; phylum Arthropoda; class Insecta; order Diptera; family Calliphoridae; genus Protocalliphora; species Protocalliphora azurea. Next base: position 76,120,454 of record OW026520.1, read on the forward strand.
GCACAACAAACCCCTCAGGGGCGGAGCTAAGTGGGCTCAAATTTAGGTACCTCTGACATAAACAATTTTTAATCACTTGTCAAATATTTGTTTCTCGTCCGATTTCAGATATTTTTATATATTATTGTTGGCCCTGAGAAGACCTATAAAAGACATGCTTACATGTCCGACCGATTTTTTTAGTGTTTTTTCTTAACTAGTTAAAGAACAAAATTATCTATTGAATAAAAAAAATTGAAGTCGATATCTTTACCGAGTACAAAAATAAACGATTTTGAATTTGAAAATTGCAAAAAAGACGACTTTTGTGTTTTCGAAAAAGTATCTACACTCTTTTTTATCTAAAATAAAAATTTTTTAGCAACATATAATAATTTTGCACTTTTCTGAAAGGTAACTTCACAAAAATGACTTTAAGATGAAAAACAAGCCCAATAACTCAATTGGTCATGGTACACACCCTCCCGAATTCGACACATTTTATATGAAAGTTTTGATTTTAGACCATATTTTCTCAAATCATAAAGCACGGCTCGACAAGCGGAATATATTTTAAGAATCTTCAATATGTTGTTAAAAGTTTTAAATCAAAATCAAAAAATGTAAAAAATCCCATTTTTAGGAATTTTCATTAGTTTTTTGGGAATTCAGAAAAACCCTACCCCTGATTAAAATTTGTTTAACGCGCTTTTATTTATATTAATAAGATCCACATTTCCTGCAAATTTCATTAAGATATCTTTATAAACAAATATGTTATTACACTAAAAAAATTTGTATTTTCTCCAAAAACCCCAAATTTTGCCTTTTGTTTGGTTTATCTCTAAATAGCGAAAGAAATCTTAAAAATATGTATTCCAAATTAAGCTTATCATTTAGCACATAAAATTTCCGATCTTCTGCAAAAAGATTCAAGTCAATATCATACATCATTTCAGAAATATGCGCCTTTAAACTTTTATATTTCCAATTCATTGTATATATGACTATATTTTTACAAACTTGCAACTTTTGCCTTTAACTATGCGTGAATAATTACTTAGAAAATTATGAATATTTCTGTATACTTTTAATAATATTAATCTACAGGTATACTTTCCGGTGATACCTAGCTGCAGCATTTATCTATTACTGATGGTTCAAAATCTATATTTTTATGAGCTAGTGACAATGCACAGGTAATAGCCTTTCCGGTGATACCTAACAGCAACATATAATATCCATGAATTCGGTATAGGTACTCTTCCAAATTGACTCTTTCCGATATTTTACCTAATGAAAATTCACAGAATACCTGCAACTATATATACCTGCGCGATATATCTAATAGATATATATAAATGCGCAGCTAATCATTATCAACATCACAACGAAGTTGATTACCATGGTGATTACATTGAAACATGAACAATTGTGTTGTGTTCTGTGGAGTTTATCTAAAAATGATCGTTTAGAATCTATAGTGGAATTCATAAAAACTACATATCATGCAAAAGTCGACGTCATTGGTAAATTTCAGATAGAAAGCTTTTTAAATGAATCAGCGTACTAACAGTTTAAAAATTAAACATTCCGATTGGATGGATACTGATATAGAAATATCGGCGTGCATAATATCTACTGGAGCACCCTGCAAGACATATGATGAATTAAGTACAAGATCTAAGAAGAAAAGACTGGCACATAAGCCTTCTATAATTTCGAATGAAGAAGTTGCTGATACATTCAAAGAAATATTAAAAAAGGAGAAGCAGCCTAAGAATGCAATTAATATTGCTGAAATACTGCCAACTGCATCACCAAAACGTCTTAAACGGATTTCCAAAAGTGTACCTACTCCAACATCACAATCCAATTTTACAGAGGAAGGAGCAATTGCTTTAATGCTTGAACTGGACCTCAGCCGAAACAAATATCAAATTTTAAAAAAAGCTCTGCTTGAAAAGAGACACTCAATTCTACCATCATACAAACTATTTTACCATCTATTTCGGGTACCGAAAAGGAGCTATCTTCTTTGCTTGAGAGTACAGCTACTAGGATAGTTGCAGATTTGTCTGCAGATCAGTTGGAAAAAGTAAATAACAGCGACGTTGTATTAATCTGTAAGTGGAGACGTTACGGATCATCAGCCCTTCCTGAATACAAGCATGCTAGTGGAAGTAAAAAAATGGCGGATTATAAAAGCGTGTTTATAGCATCTTTGGTGCCAATAAGAATGCGATCTTATTCCTTAAAGCAATCTTCATCAAAGTGTAAAAACTCATTTGAAAATATATGGCTTAACACCACTTCAGGATCAAAATATTTTTGCAGACCTATTTGGTTCGAATACACAAGTTAGTCGAAGACAACAACAAAGGATTTAGTGGAATATATTAAAGATGAAATAAATTATTTACAACCTCTTTCAATAACCAGAAACCAATACTCATTCGACATATCCTTTCAACTTAGTCTAACAATGATTGATGGAAAGGTTAGTAATGCCATTACGGAAACATCTTCTTTTTGGAAATGCTCACTATGTGATGAGACGAAATCACAATTTTCGGATATTGGTAAAGCAAGGAGTATTAATGAAGAATTTCTGTCTTTCGGAATATCTCCACTTCACGCCAGAATACGGTTCATGGAGCATTTTCTGCACATAGCATATGATTTAAAGTATTTAACAAAACCTACCATAAACAACGAGGATTTAAAAACATCGACAAACGTCTGCCGACTGGTGGTAGTACAAATGATGGAATCACAGCAAGAAGGTTTTTCGGAAATTTCGAAGCTACATCAAAAATAACTGGTATTAATAAAGAGTTACTTGAGAGGACTAACATACTATTAATTGCAATTAATAGTAAGCACAAAATTAACTCTGCTCGATTTGGAGAATATGCAACAAAAATATCTAAACTACTTGTTTCTCTATATCCATGAAAAGAAATGACACCAACAGTACATAAAGTATTATGCCATGGCGAAATTATAATTGAACGAAATATTCTTCCACTTGGATAGAAACAGAGATTTCAAACACGTTCAATTATTCAGCTCCTGGAAATGCTCCAGAACGTCAAAAAACGAGGATATTTTTAATAGCCTATTGTTATCATCAGACCCTGTACTATCATCAATGAGAAAACGTTGGATTTATTATGAGCCTTTATCAACTCAAAATACTGACGACTTGAAGGACTTTTATTATCTTTTAGATATGTATACAGATACAACAAATTATTTTATAGAAAATAAGTAGTATAGGTTTAAAATATTAGAAAAATTGTCTACATAAATTTAATGTAAATAAGTAATAAAAAATCGTATTAGAAATAGCATATTTATTAAGGGGGATGATAAATACCAAAAATAATAATATTGATTAAGTTAAAATAGGCATTTTTTGTTTGTTTTGTTATTTTAAAATAATTTTCTAAGTAATTATTCACGCAAAAGTAAATGCAAAAGTTGCAAGTTTGTAAAAATATAGTCATATATACAATAAATTGGAAATATAAAAGTTTAAAGGCGCATATTTCTGAAATGAGGCATGATATTGACTTGAATCTTTTTGCAAAAGATCGGAAATTATATATGCTAAAGGAATTTGGAATACATGTTTTTAAAATTTCTTTCGCTATTTAGAAATAAACCAAACATAAAACAATAAATAAAGATATCATAATGAAATTTGCAAGAAATGTGGATCTTATTAATATAAATAAAAGCGCGTTAACCAAATTTCAATCAGGGGTAGGGTTTTCCTGAATTCCCAAATAAACTAATCAAAATTCCCAAAAATGGAATTTTTACATTTTTGGCTATAGAATCCACATTGATTTAAAACTTTTAACAACATATTGAAGATTCTTAAAATATATTGCGCTTGTCGATTCGTGCTTTGGGATTTGAGAAAATATGGTCTAAATTCAAAACTTTCGTATAAAATGAGTCGAATTCGGGAGGGTATGTACCATGACCAATTGAGTTATTGGGCTTGTTTTTTATCTTACAGTCATCTCTGTGTAGTTACCTTTCAGAAAAGTGCAAAATTATTATATGTTGCTAAAGAGAATTTTATTTTAGATAAAAAAGACTGTAGATACTTTTTCGGTTAAAAAAAAAACACAAAAAGTCGTCTTTTTTGCAATTTTCAAATTCAAAATCGTTTATTTTTTGACTCGGTAAAGATATCGACTTCAAATTTCTTTTATTAAATAGATAATTTTGTTCTTTAACTAGTTAAGAAGAAAACTAATAAAATCGGTCGGAAATACTAGGAAAAAAGCTGGACCAAGAACATGCAAAATTATGGTGCTTAAAAATTCAAACGCAAATAACTCGAAAACTATAAGAGATAAATAGGAGATGTAAGCATGTTTTATAGGTCTTATCAGGGCTTACAACAATATATAAAAATATTTCAAATCGGACGAGAAACAAAAATTTTGCAAGCGATTAAAAATTTTTTGTCAGAGGTACCTAACTTTGAGCCCCCTTAGCTCCGCCCCTGGTGGCATTATTGTGCCCCCCTTCTAAACATAACATTGTACACTCCTCTGCTACGCCTATACCAAATTTCAAAAAAATCCAACTGGCCGATCAGAAGTTACAGATTTATTTCCAATAAATTTCGATTCTGCCCCACTGTGCAGCGTCCCACCGTGGTGTTCTCTGTAAACATCATCTATTTAATTTACAACTTTTGGGAAATGAAATCTGTAACTTATTTTCCTTGTATGTTATTAAGTAAGACGAATGGCTTACGATAAAGCTTTTTACAATTATTTTGTATTCTCTTTTTCCAATTATTATTGTTTATATGCTTAAAGCTACCAGTTTTTTTTAGGTAGTAAATCAGCAATGTATGATTTGTTATTGTTTAGCCACTTATCAAGTCTTATTATTTTTGATTTGTCCCTTCTGTTTTTTTTTATTTTTTTTTTTTTTTGTTTTTAGAAATACTTAACAGGGGCAGTCATCAAGTAACACTTTACACCGTGCTTTGTGTTTAAGGTTAATTAGTTTATAGTTTATTGTTGAACTTTTTCAGAATTTTTGCATGTTCGCTTAAGTTAATTGAATAATTGTAGAAGAATACAGTGTAAAAGTTTTATTGGACACTCGACAGAATGGAATGCATTTTCTGGTCCGTCACGACCGTCATCAGCACTCTTCAGCGTCCCACCGTGGTGTTCTCTGTAAACATCATCTATTTAACTTAAAACTTATTTTCCTTATTTGTTATTAAGTAAGATGATTTGTTCAACAACAGTTCAACAATAAACTATAAAGAGGGGGACTTTGTGGTATTTTTTCGTTCTTCTAATGGTACTTGTTGAATTTTCTAGAATATTGAACTTAGAAACATGAAAGCGCAATTTTTGGCACTTTTTTTGCTCTTTTAATGGTACTTTTTGAATTTTTTTATAATATTGAACGGAGAAACATTAAATATACATGGTCCTATGTGGGTAGGAATTCACAAAAGGGACTTTATGGTATCTTTTCGTTCTTCTAATGGTACTTTTTGAATTTTTTGTAATAATTAAGCTAGAAACATGAAATTAAATATATATAACTCTCTCTACATCGAACGTTTTGATTATAAAAAAACTGGTACTTTATTGGTACCCTATGAATCTTTTAACCCAAATTCATAACGAGGAACTCGTAAAAGGTTGCGAAGTTGTACGGTATCCCACTGCTTGAATATTATTTTTTTAAATATAAAACTGGAGACATAAAATTGGAATCATTATAACGTGCGATTGAGATACATATTCATTTTCTTAAAGCATCAATATTATAATTGTTCCCATGGGAGTTGGGAATCATAGTTTTATTTTTCGGGTTTTTTCACTTTTGGTGTTAAATTTAGTTTTTTCTCAATAAAAAAGCTACCAAGTTTACATCTGATCTATGTAGGAGTCCGTTAACGCAGTTGCGGATTAATCACTAGTTTATACATAAAAGGAAGTTGCCACTTCCTTTTACGTTCATAGAATTTTTGATTATAATGGATGTATTTTTCTCATCCGGCACAACAAATAAGGAATTAAAACTATTGCGGTATGAAAACTGATCGTGATTAGTTGTTTATACGCACGATTATTTCAAATAAAAATAACTTGCAAATAAATAACTCACTGTTTATACGCGAATTTCATAAAAAAATTTGATGAACGCAAAAGGAAGTGGGCAACTCCGTATGTAAATAAACATAATAACAAAAAGTAATCATAAATACCTGGTAAAACATAACCTACAATTAAGTGGGTATACATTTACGACACTTATGGGCAAAAAAATATTGTTACGTTTTTACCTTTTAAAAACGGTCGTTTATTTCCTTTAAATAAACCTGTACTTTGATTGCAAATAACAGTTGTAACGACTCTTTATTTTATTTAAAAATGTACAGCAATAACAGTTTAAATAGTCACTTGCTTTCTAATATAAACACACTTTATACAACACACTTTAATAATGTACAAAATTATACAGCCAAGGCAGTTAATTTGTCTTTACTTAACGACGCTTCCAATTAGACTGACTCAATGGTGTTCTCACGGCCAATTTATATATACTGTATTACCTACTAGATGCTTCTTGAAAGCTCTATTTCTTTCTACAATGTTCTTAACGGACAAACTAGAGCTTTCGATTTTAGCAGCTTAAACATTTAGTGTTGCCATACTTAAAAACAATGGTGAAAGCTTTTTATTCAATGTTGTATGTTTAGAACTATGTTAATAATTTTTACAGATATGTTAACTGCTGTTAACATAAACGGAAATGTCTAGAAACATTTAACTTTAAACCAGCCGTTAAAACCGATATATTTGAATTCAAGTAAAATTTCGTAACAATATTTTTTCTCTTTAAACAGAAATATATAAATTACATATAAAATTGGAACAAATTTTCTCCCTAACTCCGAAAATATTAAGCGGATAAGAGAAGAAAAATGGAGAAGGCGGTGAGCAAACGACCCCGGCTAGACGGAAGATTTCTTCCGATAGTTCTGTTGGATGTAAGATGCCTAAGACAAATGTAATGTGAACCCCAAGGAAATAGTAAGTCCACTCTGCCCAAAAGAAAAGATAGCGTTACGAATTTATCGGCGAAAAAATTTAACGGGTTCGGACGATCTGCCTGCGTATAATGCGTTAATATTACGACCTGTCAAATAGGTGTCCCAATATAGTTTATGTAAATTCGTTCGATAATAACGGTATGCGTAAGTACATCAGCGGCATAACAGTTAGTAGATTATTAACGAGATTAGAGGTAGAGGGTGTGATGGAAGCGGTGAAGATCGGCTATGGGCTATGTAAAATTACTCTTTAAAACTACCGGGCGGAAAATAATTTTGTAGATGATCCAAGAATTATTGAAAGTGCACTTACCCTTAAATTATTAACCCACTGTTTCAAAGACTTGTATTGTTTTTAACATACCATTGGAAAAATCGGAGGAAGAAATAATAGGAAGCATTAGAATAACATGCCGGTCGTGAGGATAAAGGTGAGGATAAAGAAGCTAAAAAATCACAATGGACCGAGATCGGTTTCTGGATGGAGATGTGGTACTTTTGGTATCACGTCAACCTTCTCTATCTATCTATCATGTACTTTGTAGAGATTGCTACAATAAACATGGCAAAGAAAACAATCTGTATAAGTTGTAAGGGTAGGCGATTACCCTTTAAACGTTTAGATTTTCGTAGGGGAGATCGCAGACAATAATAAGGAAACGGTGAGAGATTTACATAAGAACTTGTCCTATGCAAAGGTGGTGAAGAGCATTGCTAATAAAAGAGGAAACGAAAGCCCGGGATGCTATAATGGAACATAACTGAGTTTTAAATGAACACGCAATTGATTTTGCATATGACATACCGGCATACATGGACCCAAAAACAGGCGATAGAAGTGTAAATAAATTACTCATGGACGAATGCTTGTAAAGCACTAAATTTATTTATAACTAAAAAAAACTTTAAGAACTTACATGGAAAATCTTAAAACTAACTAGATTAAAAGATTTTAAGCATTTATCTTATATATAATACAAATGGACCCTTGGATAACACTTATCACAAAAAAATGTGAAAAACAAGAGTTGTTTATACACATATGTTAAAAAAAATTAAACACATGTGTAATAAGTAAGGAGGAATAAAAATATATTTTAGATAAATAATTTCAACTATAAATACTCAGCAAAAAAAGAGCATCCAAAGAAGTCAATAAAATCCTGAATTTGTGATACAGAAGTATTGCAAATTCGGATCATTTCCAATGAATTTAACATAGGCTTGTCATTGGAATATGTTCTCTTTTTTGATGCCTATTCACTGAATAGGAAGTCATGTTCACAATGTCATGCAAAATTGATTTTTTATGTACTTTATCAATTCAAGGAAATTATTTTCAATTTTTATATAAACCAAATATTTTTTATTAAAAAAATATGTATAACAATATTTTCCATTTAGTTAAAACAGTTATTATTAAGTAACAAGTATTTGTAAATTCTCAACGTTTTATATCAGAATAATATATCTGAATCGCTTTTTAATAACATCTTTGGATGATGTTTATATAACTTCTTAAGCACAAGAAACCGTACACTTACTGAAACTTTCGAAGTAATGAAAATGTAATTCCTTAAAAATTACTAATATTTATTTTTGCTGGGTATGAGAAAAAACATAAATCTTATTTATAAATAAAACCTGCAAAATATGCAAGATAGTGAATTTAATATGGAAATATGCAGAATTTTCGCAAAAGCATCATCAACTCTGTGGGAATTTCAACGCCAAATCGCCATTATGGGGGGATTACTACTCAGGATCGTTTTAAATATTTATCATACCAGAGGTGTACAACTTTGGAACGGGCCCGCCCCCATTATATCTATATAGTTCATTTTCAAAACTTAAGCTTCACTACACTTCTTCTATTACTGTGTAAAATTTCATTAAAATCAGACCAGCCGTTCCCAATCTGAAGATTTATTTTAATTTTAGACTCTGAGGGACGCACGATATTCCAATTTGCAGTTATTGTATGCTACAATAGGAATCGTACGTTTTCGATAAACCTTTTGAAATATAAAGTAAATCAATCCAATAACCTATGTGGGAAACTGAAACTCTCGTTCAACTCCAACAAATCGAAAGTAATACATTTAAATAATAAACAGAGTTTGTTAAATATCTCAGTGAACAACGTGTTCATCCCACAAGTCGAATCTATACGTTTCCTCAGCAGAACGATATCAATTAAAAACTCATCAGTGAAGTATGTGAAAAACATTATTGGTAAAGTCAGATATTCATGTAAATTTTTTTGAGATAATTAATGGATGTAAATTCGGAATAAATTCACCTAGACCGCTGCAATTATATGGGACATTTGCATGTCCAATCATAAACTATGCCTTATCCTCATTCTCCAACTTATCCAAGAAAGCAGCAACCAATATAAATTTATTTACGAATAGAACTCTGAGACGTACCTTAGGCTTAATTAGATCCACACTAACAAATATATTGTACCATATGGTCTTTCCCTGGCGGATCCCCTTGGTGATGATAAGGAACCGATAAATACCAAAATTATCAAAGTTTTCCAACGTTTCAAGTACATTTTTATGGAATGTGGGCGTTGCGAGAGTGTTATATTAAGTTGTACTAAACTAAGACTTTATGCAGATTTCTTCCAGGGCGTAACCACCTCTAAGAGAGAAGCTCATAAGGAGACGATAATAAGGTTATATTTGGAAAAGTCAAATATCCTAAGGGAAGAGGGCTTTGAAACAGTATTTACAGATGGCTCAGTCGGAAATAATGGTTCGGACTATGCTTTATATGTGATGAGACTGAGATATACACACTCATTGGTGACCGACAAAATATTATCTTCAATATCAACCGAACTTCTGGCGATAAACGAAGCTATAGACTATGCTATTGAGGTAGGGTATGATCGAATCTAAATCTACTATATTGGTATAAGAATTACTCGCTCAGCAACGTAAAGCAAATTATGGAGCGGTTTAGGACTCGCGTGACGCTTTGAACTTCCGTAAGTGTGTTCCGATATTATGGTATAGAGACAATTTTATGAGCAGAGCGGCAGGAAGAATATGATCAATTAAGGTTGATAAAAGGTACCGATTACAGACGTCGGTTTCCGAACATAAGTTGTGACAATACAATTATAATTAAATGACGAATCGAAATTTGTTAGGCCATGCCTTCTGGGGCTACACTAAGGCGAAGACGAGAATCGATATGCAACTCAAAAAACATCTCCCATATTTTATTCCCATGTCTTAAATCGGCATTCAAGAGAACATCATATCCTAGAATCAAAAAATATGACAACTTAAAGAACTTCATCGAGGGTGAGGACCTCGGTTCCATATTCACCCTTATTTCTGAATAACTCCGCAACTATTAAGCACATAAAAAAATTATGTAAAGATGATAATTTTCGTGTGGTTCAAATATACTTGTGTAATCGCCTTATTAAACTGAAAATATTAAACATGCCCATAAAAATAAATCAGGACCTGATAGAAAAACTGAAAGAAGATTGGTGTTTAGCATGTCAAACGGTAAAAAAGCTGTCTCCTCCTTAAAATATGACTGAATATTTAGATTTAAAATGTAAATTAACAATTTAAGTCATTTTATATCTTTATAATAAAAAATATAACAGAAATTATTTTAATTTACTTGAAATTTATTTGCAATAAAATCATTTAAATATTATTCCATTTGTTAAGAAGTCATATTAGAAAAAATGTCACCAGAAGTATTCGAATATGCATTTATATAGTTTAAATCAATTTCCAAAGACCAACTAATTCGTAAATAAATTTTATTTCTTGTATAAACACAATCCCGGTCTGGTAATTTCCATACAAATTTGTATCGAAAATGTGCAATGCGGCTAGGTTTAAAAATAAATTTTATTTTCAATTCTCTCCGGATTTTTTGTTGCTTTTATTTTCTCACAAAAAATATTACCATATTTTTAAAAATTTATATTTATATATATATATATATATATATATATATGTTTCTTTTCCGTTGCCGTCTAAGTTTTTGCTTAATTTAACAGTGCGAGCTATGTAAAGGAATCTAGACTTGTTGTGTTAATACATTTAACTGGAATAAAATTATCAGGGTTGGCGGTAATTTCAATTACAATCACATGTAATTGCAAAAATTAATTACATTTTATATTCTTTAAAATCAAGTCTTATCGAAATTTTATTAAGAAAATTCAATATACAATGTTTATTTGGAGTAATTTTGAATATTTTTAAAGACATATAATCGTTATTTTTTAAAACAACTTATTCATTGCATTCATTGTTAAGAAGTAATTGGAGCTTTTTAATTGCAATTACATGTAATGGTAATTGAAAATATCCAATTACAATTCAGCATTTCAAAAAATTATTAATCTATGCAAGAAATATTAAAAATTACAAATACAAACAAAATATTTTAATATATATATATTTTTTTTATTTGAAATTTTTATTTTTTTTTTGTTCTTCATATTTAAATTTTCTGACAACAAGATTTACTAATGACAAGTCCCAAATGATTCTACCTTCCGTAGTTTTATCATAATTCAGAGTAAATTTTAATTCAACATAAATTTGTAAGAATAATTCCAAAAATGGGTTTTTTAATACTGCAGTTATTTAATACGTTTAAATTAGTTTATTTTGATGACTCCTGGTCGCGTTACTTACTCGGTTCTAGTCATTAGATTCTTCTGTATACAGTTTTTTAAATATTCGGAGAAACTCCATTCTTTTTAACTTAAATATTTGAAAAATATATGATTTTGTTTATTCTCTGAATTTTTTTTTATAAAAATATTTATTTGAAAATTTTCTATTTTAATATATTGTTTTCAAATAGAAATCCTACAAACTTTTTGAACTTTTTTTTGTATTTAAATAAACTACATATGAATATTATTCAAGGTTGGAATATTTAAATAAAAAAATGGTAAAATATTTTCTTTTTTAATTTATTTTGTTCACTCAGATGCAATATTATATAAAAATTCATTTGATTTTGTATAAATAAAAATCCTTAATGTTTTTTATTTTTAAATTAATAAATTTAATTTCAAATATGCTGTTACCTAACTGATTTATATAAGAAAAGAATTAAATTACAACAAAAATAGATTTATAAATTTACTTTGATATCGTAGGTAATTTTTAAAAAAATTAAGATAGTTTTACCAAGAGGTTTTTGTAATATTTCGAACATAGAACATAAGAAACTTTATAATTGCAATTCTATCCTTGAGCTTGGTTAATTCTATACCAAGTTTTTAGGAAATATTACCTATGTATTTTTTGTGTGTAAATGCCGATTATAATATCGTACTGTATTGCAAAAACTATATAATTATGATATCGAAAAATTTGTTTCCAATAAAATAAAAACTACATTTTTAAAAAAAACTTCAAAATAAGAATATTAAAATTAAAAAATTTTCACAACTTACACAAGCTGAGAATAAATGGTAGTACATAAATTAATAATTATGTAACTGATTTTTAATGGTCCAAGTAAATTTTTTAGGTACGTAATTATAAAAATATATGTCTAATGTGGTATTCACACTTGCTCACATCTAACATCTACCATCAGAAGATGTTAACATCTTCAAGCATTTTCTTTCGACCATGTGACATTTTCAATGATGAAAGATGGTAGATGTTGCAAGTGTAAAAAAATGCTTCGCATTTTCAGCATCTTCCATACTTTCCCCTAAGATGTACGCAAGTGTGAAAACGGTATAAGGAAGAACCATGCTTGCAAATATTATAATTGATAACATTTGCATGAAAATATGTACATATGTCTTGTATGATAATTTTTATGTTTTATATTTAGGATTTTTTATCTTGGCAAATTATATTTCTTTACAATGCAGGTTGTGACGACAAGTTCTGTAGCACAAACTTGGTCACTGGTTCTACCTTGTATGAAAGCCTACAAAACACCCTATTTGTCTTCCAAAAGTTGAAACTAATGTCAAAGTAGCATAAAAATCATCTTCTGTCGAGAAGTGTTCCTCGTGGAAATGTTTTCCAGAAGATTCCAAGAAAACACTTCTACAAGTGTCGAAAATAACTCTTATGGACGACACCAAGACGATGCTCACGAAGTGTCGTCTTATTTTCTTCGAGAAGATGATTTTGCACTTAATTATAGATTTATAGATTACAAAAAAAAAAAAAAAAACAATTCACATAAAAATTAATTTTATACTTAGAGAACTGCAATTAAAATCTTCATGAAAAACTTCTGCTCAATTCCGGTACCTTTAAAAGAAGAAAAATATTTTTTTATAATTAAGCAAATTATATTTAAATTACATTTTGTGTAAAGAATGCGACAAAAATAAAAAGTTTTTGATACTTTTAAATATGCAAATACTAGCTAAAATAAATTAATTTTGTGAGAAGAGTCCGATATTACTAAATAAAAGTTTAATATGATCTACTTGCTTTTTTTGAAAATCCTTTGTTGACTATAAAACACCTAATTATCAGGAATATTTTTTCATATTTAATATTACAGCCAAACTATACTTGAGTTCAATTATTACTGAAGTTCATGATTTCACCTGCTTCTCTGTTGTGTTTTTGGTGCAGTTTTTCCTAAAATAAATTAATTTTGTGAGAAGAGTCGGATATTACTAAATAAAAGTTTAATATGATTTACTTGCTTTTTTTTGAAAATCCTTTGTTGACTATAAAACACTTAATTATAAGGAATATTTTCTGATATTTAATATTACAGCCAAACTGTACTTGCGTTAAATTATTACTGAAGTTCATGATTTTTCCTGCTTCTCTATTGTGTTATTTTCTTTCAATAAAAAAAACTGACAATCTTCTTAACATATGCCAAGAAGATTAATGCGCAATAGTAATGTATTTTATTTTTTTTTTTTTTGTTAACTTCGAATTATCGCCATACTATCTTACTGAAGTGACTACAAAGTATACTTTTGGAAGATGGAACGATGATAGTAATGTATTTTGTTTTTGTAAATTTCGTAATCTTCTGTGAAGTGACGTCTGGACGATAGGCAACAAATTTGTCTTCCAAATGTTCGAAGGGAAGTAAAAAAGCTATAATAATAATTTACGTGATGACTGTTTTTCAGTCTTGACAGTTTGAGTTTGTAGGCAAGAGGTGTAAAGAAGCAAGGAAGCTAAACAGAAGGCCAAACAGACACGAAACGTAATTTGAGAGGCGTTTTCAACTTTTCTCACATATCTTTATTTATTTTCTGCCTTCAAAAACTAATGTAAAGAGTCAATACTACATTAGTGGTTATCGAAAAGGAAGTGGAAATAGTGTGTCAAAGTAATTCCATCAGTGTTTTGATACCACGAATTGGGATTTATTTTTTGTAGCTAGTGTGTTGTTACTAACCCACAGTTCCATAACGTCAAATCCTCTGTTAGTGGTTATCGAACACGAAGGGCGTGAAATACTTGTTGGCTTCCTGCTTGTGATTCTCTAACACGACCCAGGATGATAACAAGGTGACGGAGACCTGTGAGCTTATTCGCGAAACTACGAGGAGTTTTGGAGCGGCTAGAACACACCCAGAGGAGGATCGGAAGGAGCTACAACAGAGCTGGAGGTACAGGAGCAACCACAGGAGTAATATTTATTTAACAAATAAACTTTTTTTTAATTTACAAGACAGACACAGACGACGATTTAGTGTTGATGGGGGTCCAGCGGGACATTCTAGAACGGAAAAGTCAGTTGTTGGGCCTACTATTAGAGACGGATGAGTTTCTGGGTATCTCGAGGGATTCCTTTGCTGGGACCAATGCCACACAGAAGCTCAGAGATCTTTCTCTTGGAACTGAAGATGAGCACGAGATCACTGTGCTCTCAGCTCGCGCTCAGAGTCCAGAGAGGAACCGGAGCGTCGAGGTGGGATCTGAGCGAGAGGATATTTCGACTGTCTCAGGAGGTCATGCGGCTCGCGAGAACTTAGTTCGGCAGGACGCGGTAATGTGAGGTGTAAATTAATTTGCATCACCGTGAAGCAACCTCAACCGAATTGACAAAACTCCTTATTGACTCTAAAGTGGATTAACAACACCAGGATATGTAGTTTAAGGATCACGGTGTACAACTTGTTCATACCGTCCACATTGGAGAAGATACGAATATGTATATTAGCTGGGAATGATCTGAATATTAATCTTCATCATTCTTTTAGCAATGGGGACCTTACAGCTGCCCAATAGGAAGCCATTGGAGGCCGTAGGCTTATACTGGCATACGTGTACATACCATACGAGGCGGCCGACCCACAGGCCATCGCTCTGCAGCATCTGGCGGAGCACAGCAGGAGGAGAGGAGTGTACATGGTTCTTGGATTTGATGCGAATTCTCACCACTACCAATAGGGAAGCAGCGACATCAACAAGAGGGATGAGTTAGTATTTGAATTTATAACTAGTTATAATCTTTATATCTGCAATAGGGTAATGATCCCACATTCAGAACGAAAGATAGGGAAACGGTTATAGATGTGACACTAGCGAACCAAGGGGGTGAATTTGTCAAGGAGCGGAGGGTAGCTATGGATTACTCCTTTTCGGATCATAGCATGATATCCTTCAGTCTTGACTTTGTGAAACCGAGGGAAAGGCCTTATAGGAACTCCAGAAGAACAGATTGGAAGTCCTTCGGTGAGTTAGTTGATAGGGATTTAATGGATACTGAGGGCTGGAGAAATTCAGCTGAGGGTATCGAGGGAGTCGTGAATAATTTCACGGATATACTTAAGAATAGTTTTGATCCCGGTGATTTATCCTGGCAAAAGGCGACAGCCGAAATGGTGGACCAGTAAACTTAGGGTCCAACGGTCTATAGTTAGAAAGCTGTTCAATAGAGCCAAGCTAATGATGAGTCAGGCTGACTGGGACAGCTATAGGGAAAGCTTCATTAAGTATAAGAAGGACATATGACGGGCGAAACGGACATCATGGATGAATTTCCGTGGGCTCGGTTAATAAGTTGTCTAGATTTAGACGGCTGTAAGGATGTAGAATCTAATGGGAGGACAGGTAATGTCAGTGATAACCTACAGTCCGAACCAGAGGAGGGTGATATCGATGCGATAGAGGAGATGATCACTGGAGACAAGGTAAGATGGGCGGTAAACTCATTTGGGCCATATAAGTCACCGGGCCCTGATGGCATTTTTCCGGCCATGTTATAGAATGTCATTGATAGGGTCACCTCACTACTCGTGAAGATAGTTAGGGAATGTCTTAAAGTGTGAAGGGGCTTAATGCCTACTACGCGTGCGGGAACTCTGTATTGAACAACTGGGGTCTAAAAAGGGTAATTGTATATTGGATATACACATCGGTTGTGAGACCTATACTCACTTATGGATGTTCGGTATGGTGGGAAGAGTTGAGGAAAGGGACGTATAGGAACCTTCTTTCTAAAGTTCAGAGATGTGCTTCAATTGGCATTATGGGTGCCGCGTGAAGTACACTTTAGGCAGTACTGGAAATCATTCTCCACCTTCTTCCAATTGAGGAATTCGTGAGAGGTATGGCTGTGCGGGTCTTATTTAGACTGAAGAAATTGGGATTAATAGGGAGCTTCACAGCGGGGCATGCT
Source organism: Protocalliphora azurea (assembly GCA_932274085.1). Taxonomy (NCBI): domain Eukaryota; kingdom Metazoa; phylum Arthropoda; class Insecta; order Diptera; family Calliphoridae; genus Protocalliphora; species Protocalliphora azurea. The sequence continues at coordinate 76,137,189 of OW026520.1, forward strand.
AGCATACTTAATGAAGTCAAGTTGAACGGTCAAACATTATCCTCGGCCGCCCAAATGGATGATGTAAGTACTATAGTTGACTTCGAGGCTACTCCCGCTATTGAAATCCCCAGTAGGGACTTCTGTATTGGAGCGGAGAAGCTCCACGGAGGGTGTGCTTTCTTCACTGATGATTCGAAGATGTTAGTAGGCACAGGGACGGGTGTTTACTTCATGGGAACAGATATCAAACGATCTTTTAGATTGTCTGATAGTTGCAGCGTTTTCCAGGCATAAATTCTAGGCATTTACAAGGCCCTAGGATTACTAGAGGAGAATGTTGAGATGGACTCTGAGGTAACTATCTATGTGGATAATCAGGCAGCACTGATGACGATGACAAGTTACTGTGTCAGTAGTGCGATTCAGTAACTTTTAACGATTCCACAATCGATAAATATGTCGATGGCTTTTGTTGTTTGCAGTAACGATTGCGCGATTCACTAACTACTAATAAACAGTAGCTGTTAACTTTTCTTGTCGTGTGGCATCTCTGCATAAATAAATGCCAAAAGAAAAGAAAATTACAAAACAAAATAGAAAAAAATAAACAAATTTTTGTTTAACAAACTATTTTTGAAAAATTAATTGAGGTAAGTAAATAAAATTAAGTTTTATTAATTGTTATTTTGTTACTTTTCGTGATTTCTTATTTCAGAATGACCACTACTCCTAAAAGAAGCTGCGCAGCCGTAGAACAACTTCACATGGTTGACTTCTTCGCAAGTAACCCCGGCCTTGCTGAAGAAAAGTTTAAAAAAGTGACAAAAAGTCGGAATTGACAATAGCATTAAATAGCCTTGGTGAAGCTGTAAAAACAGTGGAGTAGTGGCACACGGTAAGTGAAATTGTTAATGTATTTATTATTAAATATTAACTTATCATATGTATATTTTAAGGTATGGATAGACTTGAAAAGTCGCACCAGCATTAAGGCGCGAGAAAGAAAGAAACAGGAGGCAATGACGGAAAATAGACCAATAAAACAAGAGCCTATTACCGAATTTGAAAAGAAGATAATTTCCATTATTGTAAGGAATATATTGAAGGTAACAAGAACGTAAAAGAAAATGTTACTATGAATGACATAAGCATAAATGAAATATTGTTTCATAAAGAGTTTTATAAATATTTTTGCCTCGTAAGGATCTGCAAGTACTCTTGGAAGATGACGAGGAAAATATAATTTTAGAAATGTCATCTTCAGATACAGCCGAATTCCTACCCAAAACTCCAAATAGTATTAGGAATACACCACGAAGAAGTAGCAAAAGAAGCGGGCTGGAGATGATGGAACGAGAGACAAGTTTTTGGAAATCGCCAAAAGACAAGCGGATGCTTTAAAGGTAATTTTAATATAAAACTAAGTATATAAGTGTTTATTAAATATTGGTGTTTTTTAATAGATGCTTGCAGAGTCGAATACAGCCAACATTGAGGAAATTAAAACGATGGCAGATGCTATTAAAATTATGTGGGAGGGCTTGAACTCAAAAAGTAAATAATTTAATTAATTTTTAGCTATTATAAGAATATTAGAAATGTGACATACAAATGTGCCTTTAAATGAATTCCACTTTTTACTTTTAAGTTATTTTTTGTTTTTTTTTTTGTATATAAAAATATGAACTCCATTACTTTTATTTTTAAGTTATTTTTTATGCGCTTTTCTTATATATATATATATATATATATATATATATATATATATATATCTGCCCCGATAAGCATCGCCAAGTAAGTACCCCAAAAAATCTTTCTATGTGATTGCGAGTTTTACATAATGATTCATTGTAGCGGAATTTTGTACTTCCTTCTGGTTAGCCATGACTCTAATGGGTATCCAGAATCACCTGCAATTTTTTTATTTATAAAAATTGTTTTTCATTAACATTTAAAAATAAAAACTTCGCGTTTAAAATTTTCAAATATGGGTCACAAATCTAAAATGTAACCAATGTTATTTTTTTTTTTTTCTCCTAAAAAATATAGTTTTTACCATTTGCACGTTAATCGAGTGATAACCATGATTGTTTACATAAGCCTCCTCATGACTTTTGGGGCTAAAATGGAGATATGAGTGCAGAAGCAAAAACTTCACCTTTGCACAAAACATATTGTTGTTTATAGCATCATTTACACGATGTAGACAACGGCTTATTTATGACTGGCTCATAGATATACCCCACTGCTCCCCAACAGGACGTTGGTAGCAGCCAGTGCCAAAAAACGCAAAGCAGCGAGAGCCTAGAGAAAAGAAACTGTTTTATTGGGAGTTTCCATTAATGCCAAATTTAATTACCTGTTTCTCCGACGATACTGCAGTTATTCTGAAACCTCTTAATTGGTCATCAAGCTCACAAATAAGGGTTTCAACAAAGTCTGGACTAAGCGGGTAGAGTTTTTTAAATTCTGTTGGTGATAAATCAAATGGGTTGTCCATATCACGTAAAATACGACGATCAACAGTTAACCAATGTTATTTTTTTTTCTCCTAAAAAAATATAGTTTTTACCATTTGCACGTTAATCGAGTGATAACCACGATTGTTTACATAAGCCTCCTCATGACTTTTGGGGCTAAAATGGAGATATGAGTGCAGAAGCACAAACTTCACCTTTGCACAAAACATATTGTTGTTTATAGCATCATCTACACGATGTAGACAACGGCTTATTTATGACTAGTTCATAGATATACCCCACTGCTCCCCAACAGGACGTTGATAGCAGCCAGTGCCAAAAAACGCAAAGCAGCGAGAACCTAGAGAAAAGAAACTGTTTTATTGGGAGTTTCCATTAATGCCAAATTTAATTACCTGTTTCTCCGACGATACTGCAGTTATTCTGAAACCTCTTAATTGATCATCAAGCTCACAAATAAGGGTTTCAACAAAGTCTGGACTAAGCCGGTAGAGTTTTTTAAATTCTGTTGGCGATAAATCAAATGGGTTGTCCATATCACGTAAAATACGACGATCAACAGTTGAATAATTGAAAACTGATTTTTCTACAGATAAATTATACGCTAAATATTCAAAAGACATTTTAAATGTATTTTTATAGTTTATTTATTTGTCGATAATATAACAATACAGAAATTTTGGTCTTTAAGAAAACAATAACAGCTGACTTATCGAAAGCGAATATCATTAAAAAGTGTTAGTGAATAGCAAAATCGGCAATTTTGTTGTTTACTTTTTTTTAACGATACAATTATCGTTAAAATGGGTTACTGAATCGCACTGCAAGTCCAGGTTAGTGCTGTTGTGTAGGAAGGAATTTAGAAGGCTAATGGATGCCTACAGAATAAGACTTTGTTGGGTTCCTGGTCACTGCGATATTCTCGACAATGAAATAGCCGATGAACTAGCTCGTAAGGGCTCGGAGTTGGACAGGTCTTTTGTGAAGATATCGGTTAGGATTCCGATTGGGTCATATTTCATGGCCATAAGATAATGGACTATAGGTAGAACGAATGATGCTTGGGGGAGTAGATCGGACTGAAGGGTATCTAGAGAGTTATGGCCTAGTCTTAAACCAGTAGATTCGAAGCATCTTCTGGGCATGAGTCGTGTGAATCTAAGCATCATTGTTGGCATGATTACTGGTCATCTCGCAATAGGGAATATGACCAGTAAATGGGACACTGGCGCGTTAGAATTTTGCAGGACGTGCTATGATGTGGAGGAGCTAGAGACAGTGGAGCATATACTCTGTCACTGTGTAAGGCTTCAGCGAAGTAGACTGAGGTGGTTTGGGAGCCATATTCTGCACGAACTAGAGGAGGTTGCAGGTGAAGAACTCGACAACCTTATAGGGTTCGTAATATAAATAAAGTGGCTTAGAGGTAATCAGGGTTGATTTGATGGGTCTTAGGTTCCACACCTTTCTTATTTTTCTTATATTTAGCTAACTTTCTTTTCAATCTTTTGCTATATTCTACTAGGATTTTTCTCTTTCTTCATCTATCAGCTTTATCTGTCACTTATAAAGAGATCACAATGGACCGAATGGTCTCTGGTTGGAGCCGTGAACACGTCGCCCTATTTAACCTAACCTAACCTTTTTTAAATTGTTTTTGTTTTAATAAATTTTTTCACACATGTACAGGAGGGTTCATCGGCAGTATCTCTCTGCAGTATATGTTTATGGGCGTCTTAAAAAATATTTTTTGAAGTTTAACAACAAATATCAATAAAAAAAAAACAGATTAATGTAAGTTGTATATTGTATATTAAATATAATTTATTGTATATTGGAAATTAAATATAATTTTTTTTGGTGTCTGGAAAAAATAATTTCCTTTTTTTTTGCTAACTTTATTTAATTTTTTAAATTATTTTTGTTTTAATCAATTTTTTCACACATGTACAGGAGGGTTCATCGGCAGTATCTCTCTGCAGTATGTGTTTATGGGCGCCTTAAAAAATATTTTTTGGAGTTTAACAAAAAATATCAATAAAAAAAACAGATTTATGTAAGTTGTATAAATAAAAAGTATATTAGAAATTAAATATTTATATATATATATATATATATATATATATTTTTTTTTTTTTTTTTTTTTGGTGTCTGAAAAAAATAGTTTTTTATTTTTTTTTTCTAACTTTTTTTTATTTTTTCAAAAGTGGCTGTGCGAAATTCCTAGGGTTGCAAAATTTTGTGTAAGTATTTAATTATATTTAATTAAGTATTTAATTTTGGTATTAGATAAAATATGATCCATGACGAATTTATTATCGCTTACGATACCGAAAACTACTTCAACTGCAACTGGGAACAGCAGTAAAATGCACACATTTATATGGATCGGAACTATGATAGATAGATAGAAAAAGTTAATATGATACACTATTTTTATCACATCTCCACCCAGAGACCAATGTCGGTTCATTTATAGATAGAATAAAAAGGAAAAGAGAAAAGATTAAGAACATTGTGATAAGGGGAAAATACTAAACAGAAAAAGTTATTAGACTCGGTCTCATTAACGTCTCACACATTTTACAAAAATCAGAAATGCCAGTGTCCCATTTAAACCTCTACTTCCCTGTCATGAAGTGTCCCATTATGACACCTATCATGATCCTAAAACTTTTCCTGCTCAAACTCAGAAGAGTACTTGTGTCTGCCCTCTCGAGCGTTGGCCATATCGCCCTCGATGTCTTACAATCCACTCTAATCTCCCAAGCCAAATTGGTGCTAGCCGAGATCAATTCGTTGATCTTCCTAAAGAAGAAACCCTGCGGGGGTTTCAAGTTGGTTGCCAATTCATCGGCCATTTCATTGCCAAATATAGTGCAACGGCATTTTACAGAGCAGAATCTCACCACGTAGTGCTCCAACAGCCCCCTCAGTGACCTCTTGCAGGTGGTCACTAGCCTGGACTTTACCAAATGCGTATCAAAGGCCTTCAGAGCCGCCTGGCTATCCACATAGAGAGTAACCTCAGAACCCCTCGCAACGTGCAATCTGACCAATTTCGCGGCCTTTAAAATGCCGATAATCTCAGCCTGAAAAACGCTACATTCATCAGAAAGTCTAAATGAGCCTTTCACATCCGTGCCCATAATATAGACGCCTGCACCAGTGCCGATATCCGTCTTTGATCCGTCTGTAAATGCTGCACAACCTTCATACAGTCTCTCAGTGTCGAACCATACCTCCTTATTAGGAATCACCACAAAAGTCCAATTCAGTGGTCATGTAATCTGATGCCCCCGGGAATGACCTGTTTTTGATGTACCTAATAATCCCAATTTCTTGAGTCTCAACAGACTCCTTGCTGCCATACCCCTTGTGAAACAATTTACTTTTTATTTTAGAATGAATGTTTTTATATAAAAATTATTTTAATACAAAATTCAAAGAATTAATGATAATAAAAAAAATTATTTAAATAAAATATTATAAAGTATTTATAATACAACATCTTCCCTTTAAGAAACTTATAAAAATGAAATAAAATTGATATTTAAAACAGTAAACTGTAAAATAATTAATAAAATTTATAAAAATTAGTTGGTATTTTAATACAACTACTCTTGCGTAAGTTGACAGTATCATCATTCAAATTATTATATTTGCTTTTATTATTGCTGCCATAATTTTTTCTTATATTATTGTCTTGTACTTTTCTATATTTAATATGAAGATAGTTTCTTCTATATACTTTTTCATCTATTAAACGTTTTATAATGTAAGATCGGGGCGTATTGTAATAAGCAACTATCATACCAGGTATCCACTTTCGTGAAGACTCAATTTTAAAAAATATATTATCTCCAACTTTAAAATCTCTCCTTTTCTTTGCATTTCGATTATAATACTTCTGAAAAAATCCTTATTTTTCTTTCCATTGCCTCCCTAATAAATTTATTTCTAATAAATTTTGGGTTAGGTTCTAACAATTTATCTGTAATTGGAATTTTAGTTCTAAGACGTCTATGTAATAAAAGTTGTGCTGGTGAATAATTTAAACCTTTAACTGGAGTATTTCGATATTCTAATAAAGCTTTATAAACCTCCTCTTTTGTTTCTGATTTTTTCAAAACATTTTTTTCAATTCCCACTGTTCTTTCCGCCATACCATTACTCCTAGGATAATGTGGGCTTCTTGTAATTACTCTAAAATTCCATTTTTAGCAAATTCTAAGCATTCATATGAAGCAAATGGCATATTATCCACCATGACCACCTTCGGTATACCGAATCTAGAAAACACTTCTATCAACGCCTCTATAATATCTGATGAAGTCTTAGACTTTAAATAAATTAGTTCAAACAACTTACTGTAGTAGTGTACTACAACTAAATAATTTTTCAATGAATATTCCACAATATATCACAAGCAATTTTCTCGAAAGGTAAATTTGGAACGTCATGTGGGATTATTGGTTCTTTAAAGTTCAATGGACCATCTTCCTGACATTTTCTACATTTTAAAATATAATTCTCAATATCTTGATTCATATTTAACCGATAGAATAATTCAGGAGCTCTTTTTCTTGTCTTTGTGATGCCCATGTAGCTTTCATGTAATTTCTCTACAATGCACAGTGCGGCAGAATCGAAATTTATTGGAAATAAGTCTGTAACTTCTGATCGGCCGGTTGGATTTTTTTGGTATAGGCGTAGCAGAGGAGTGTACAATGTTACGTTTAGAAGGGGGGCACAATAATGCCACCAGGGGCGGAGCTAAGGGGGCTCAAAGTTAGGTTCCTCTGACATAAAAAATTTTTAATTGCTAGTAAAATTTTTGTTTCTCGTCCGATTTTAAATATTTTTATATATTGTTATAGGCCCTGATAAGACCTATAAAAAACATGTTTACATGTCCTATTTATCTCTTATAGTTTTCGAGTTATTTGCGTTTGAATTTTTAAGCACCATAATTTTGCATGTTCTTGGTCCAGTTTTTTTCATATATATCTTAGTATTTCCGACTGATTTTATTAGTTTTTTCTTAACTAGTTAAAGTCTATATCTTTACCGAGTCAAAAAATAAACGATTTTGAATTTGAAAATTGCAAAAAAGACGACTTTTTGTGTTTTTTTAGCCGAAAAAGTATCTACACTCTTTTTTATCTAAAATAAAATTTTCTTTAGCAACATATAATAATTTTGCACTTTTCTGAAAGGTAACTTCACAGAGATGATTTTGAGATAAAAAACAAGCCCAATAACTCAATTGGTCATGGTACATACCCTCCCGAATTCGACCCATTTTATATGAAAGTTTTGATTTTAGACCATATTTTCTCAAATCCCAAAGCACGAATCGACAAGCGGAATATATTTTAAGAACCTCCAATATATTGTTAAAAGTTTTAAATTAAAATCTACGGGACTTCGGAAAAATGTGGATTCTATAGCCAAAAATGTAAAAAATTCCATTTTTGGGAATTTTGATTAGTTTATTTGGAACTCAGGAAAACCCTACCCCTGATTGAAATTTAGTTACCGCGCTTTTTTTGTATTAATAAGATCATATTTCCTGCAAATTTCATTAAGATATCTTTATAAACAAATATGTTATTACAATTAAAAAATTTGTATTTTCTCCAAAAACCCCAAATTGGGTCTTTTGTTTGGTTTATTTCTAAATAGCGAAAGAAATTTTAAAAATATGTATTCCAAATTAGGCATATCCTTTAATAATTTCCGATCTTTTGCAAAAAGATTCAAGTCAATATCATTCCTCATTTCAGAAATATGCGCCTTTAAACTTTTATATTTCCAATTTATTGTATATATGACTATATTTTTACAAACTTACAACTTTTGCCTTTAGCTTTGAGTGAATAATTACTTAGAAAATTATGAATATTTCTGTATACTTTTAATAATATCTACACACAAAATATTTATATAAAAATAATTAACAAATAAACAAACAAATTTTATGTCTATTTTAACTTAATCAATATTATTATTTTTGGTATTTGTCATCTTCCTTTCTATTCTTCTATTTCTAATATGATTTTTTATTACTTATTTACATTAAATTTATGTAGACAATTTTTCCAATATTTTAAACTTCTAATACTTATTTTCTATAAAATAATCTATTGTATTTGTATAAATATCTAAAAGATAATAAAGGTCCTTCAAGTCTTCAGTATTTTGAGTTGAGAAAGGCTCATAATAAATCCAACGTTTTCTCATTGATGATAGCACAGGGTATGTTGATAACAATAGGCTATTAAAAATATCCTCGTTCTGTGACGTTCTGGAGCATTTCCTGGAACTGAATAATTGAACGTGCTTAAAATCTCTGTTTCTTTCTTCTTGAGCCTCTTCTGTAAGTTCTCCAAGTGGAAGAATATATATTGTTGGTGTCATTTCTTTCCATGGATATAACAAGTAGTTTAGATATCTCTGTTGCATATTCTCCAAATCGAGCAGAGTTAATTTTGTGCTTACTATTAATTGCAATTAATAGTATGTTAGTCCTTTCAAGTAACTCTTTATTAATACCAGTTATTTTTGATGTAGCTTCGAAATTTCCGAAAAACCTTCTTGCTGTGTTTCCATCATTTGTACTACCACCAGTCGGCAGAGGTTTGTCGATGTTTAATCCCGTCTCTTCTCTGAATTCACCCTGAATTCTACTTTTCTCAGATATTCTAAGTGTTTTTAAATCTTCGTTGTTTCAGAAATTCTTCATTAATACTCCTTGCTTTACTAATATCCGAAAATTGTGATTTTGTCTCATCATTTCCAAAAAGAAGATGTTTCTGTAATGACATTACTAACCTTTCAATTAATCATTGTTAGACTAAGTTGAAAGGATATGTCGAATGTGTATTGGTTTATGGTTATTGAAAGAGGTTGTAAATCATTTATTTCATCTTTAATATATTCCACTAAATCTTTTGTTGTTGTCTTCGACTAACTTGTGTATTCGAACCAAATAGGTCTGCTAAAATGTTTTGATCGTGGAGTGGTTTTAAACCATATATATTCAAATGAGTTTTTACACTTTGATGAAGATTGCTTTAAGGAATAAGATCGCATTCTTAATGGCACCAAAGATGCTATAAATACACTTTTATAATTCGCCATTTTCTTACTTCCACTAGCATGTTTGTATTCAGGAAGGGCTGATAGTCTGCCACATCCCCACTTACAGATTAATACAACGTCGCTGTTATTTACTTTTTCCAACTGATCTGCAGAAAAATCTGCAACTATCCTGGTAGATGTATTCTCAAGTAAAGAAGATAGCTCTACACATGCTTCCTTGTCGGTAACCCAAATAGATGGTAAAATAGTTTGCTTTTTTTCTTGAATATCCTTGTATGATGGTAGAATTGAGTGTCCCTTTTCAAGCAGAGCTTTTCTTAAAATTTGATATTTGTTTCGGCTGAGGTCAAGTTCAAGCATTAAAGCAATTGCTTCTTCCTTTTTCTTTCAGCAATATTAATTGCACTCTTAGGTTGCTTCCCCTTTTTTAACATTTCTTTGAATGGATCAGAAACTTCTTTATTCGAAATTATAGAAAGCTTATGGGCCAGTCTTTTTTTTTCTTAGATCTTGTATTTAAATCATCATATGTCTTGCAGGGTGCTCCAGTTGATATTTTGCACGCCGATATTTCTATATCAGTATCCATCCAATCGGAATGTTTAATTTTTAATCTGCCAGTACGCTGATTCAAGGACTTCATTTTTACGTCATACAACTTTAAAAAGCTCTCTATCTGAGATTTACCAATGACGTCGACTTTTGCATGATATGTAGTTTCTATAAATTCCACTATAGCTTCTAAACGATTAAGATCATTTTTAGATAAACTCCACAGAACAAAACACAATTGTTCAGGTTTCAATGTAATCACCGTGGTAATCAACTTCGTTATGATGTTGATAAGGATTAGCTGCGCATTTATATATATTTATTAGATATATCGCGCAGGTATATATATTTATAGGTATTCTGTGAATTTTCATTAGGTAAAATATCTGAAAGAGTCAGTTTGGAAGAGTACCTAAACCGAATTCATTGATATTATATGTTGCTGTTAAATATCACCGGAAAGGATATTACCTGTACCTAGTGACAATGTACTCATAAAAATATAGATTTTGAACCATCAGTAATAGATAAATGCTGCAGCTAGGTATCACCGGAAAGGATACCTGTACATTGCCGCTAGGTCATAAATATATAAATTTTTAACCATCACCAATAGACAAATACATTTGTTAAATTTAGGTAAACACCATAAATGTAAACTAATAAAATACTTATTAATTAAGTTAAAATAGACATTTTTTGTTTGTTTTGTTACTTTAAATAATAGAAATATATGAATGCTTAGAAATGATAAAGATTTACTTAAATTTGGGAAATTTGGCAACCCTATTAAAAATAAAAAATATTTATTAATTATTTTTATAAAAATATTTTGTGTGTAGATATTATTAAAAGTATACAGAAATATTAATAATTTTTTAAATAATTATTTACGCAAAGCTAAAGGCAAAAGTTGCAAGTTTGTAAAAATATAGTTGTATATACAATAAATTGGAAATATAAAAGTTTAAAGGCGCATATTTCTGAAATGTGGAATGATATTAACTTGAATCTTTTTGCAAAAGATCGGAAATTATATATGCTAAAGGATATGCTTAATTTGGAATACATATTTGTAATAACATATTTGTTTATAAAGATATCTTAATGAAATTTGCAGGAAATGTGGATCTTATTAATATAAATAAAAGCGCGTTAACCAAATTTCAATCAGGGGTAGGCTTTTCCTGAATTCCCAAATAAACTAATCAAAATTCCCAAAAATTGGATTTTTTACATTTTTGGCTATAGAATCCACATTTTTCCGAGGTCCCGTAGATTTTGGTTTAAAACTTTTAACAACATATTGGAGATTCTTTGCTTTGGGATTTGAGAAAATATGGTCTAAAATCAAAACTTTCATATAAAATGGGTCGAATTCGGGAGGGTATGTACCATGACCAATTGAGTTATTGGGCTTGTTTTTTATCTTAAAGTCATCTCTGTGAAGTTACCTTTCAGAAAAGTGCAAAATTATTATATGTTGCTAAAGAAAATTTTATTTTAGATAAAAAAAAGAGTGTAGATACTTTTTCGGCTAAAAAAAAGTTGTCTTTTTTGCAATTTTCAAATTCAAAATCGTTTATTTTTTGACTCGGTAAAGATATAGACTTCAAATTTTTTTTATTCAATAGATAATTTTGTTCTTTAACTAGTTAAGAAAAAACTAATAAAATCGGTCGGAAATACTAGGATATGTATGAAAAAAACTGGACCAAAAACATGCAAAATTATGGTGCTTAAAAATTCAAACGCAAATAACTCGAAAACTATAAGAGATAAACATTGTAACGTGGTTTTGTCGTCGGCTGAGGTAGTTCAGTTGTGTCCAGGGTCGACTTACGGGATCCACGAACCTTAAGTGAGAACACAATTTGTTTACCCTTTCCGGGGTTCGAATATACAGTATATCTTTATTTAATAATTCAATGTTTCGGTTATCGGTAGTATTTATAAATATTTTGTGTTAGATAAATTACTAGCAGCACGATGATACGCAGGAATTCAGTCGGGTGCTTCTCAGGTGAATCGGGTTCTATTACTGGTGGATGCTGGATCGGAGATTCGGCGGCACGATGATACGCAGGGATTCAGTCGGGTACTTCTCGGGTGAATCGGGTTCTATTACTGGTAGATGCTGGATCGAAGATTCGGTTCCCTCGGGTATTATGCAGCACGCCGGATCGTTTATGATACTTAAAGATATCTTACGAATACTAATTTAAATAATACAATTCCTTAAATCTAGGTTACAAATTCAGACTTAATCTAAGAGAAACAGTCAGCCGAAGCCGCTGTGCCAAAACAGTCAGCCGAAGCCGCTGTGCCAAAACAGTCAGTCGAAGCCGCTGTGCCAAAACAGTCAGCCGAAGCCGCTGTGCCAAAACAGTCAGTCGAAGCCGCTGTGCCAAAACAGTCAGCCGAAGCCGCTGTGCCAAAACAGTCAGCCGAAGCCGCTGTGCCAAAACAGTCAGCCGAAGCCGCTGTGCCAAAACAGTCAGCCGAAGCCGCTGTGCCAAAACAGTCAGCCGAAGCCGCTGTGCCAAAACAGTCAGTCGAAGCCGCTGTGCCAAAACAGTCAGCCGAAGCCGCTGTGCCAAAACAGTCAGCCGAAGCCGCTGTGCCAAAACAGTCAGCCGAAGCCGCTGTGCCAAAACAGTCAGTCGAAGCCGCTGTGCCAAAACAGTCAGCCGAAGCCGCTATGCCAAAACAGTCAGTCGAAGCCGCTGTGCCAAAACAGTCAACCGAAGCCGCTGTGCCAAAACAGTCAGCCGAAGCCGCTGTGCCAAAACAGTCAGCCGAAGCCGCTGTGCCAAAACAGTCAGCCGAAGCCGCTGTGCCAAAACAGTCAGCCGAAGCCGCTGTGCCAAAACAGTCAGCCGAAGCCGCTGTGCCAAAACAGTCAGCCGAAGCCGCTGTGCCAAAACAGTCAGCCGAAGCCGCTGTGCCAAAACAGTCAGCCGAAGCCGCTGTGCCAAAACAGTCAGCCGAAGCCGCTGTGCCAAAACAGTCAGCCGAAGCCGCAGTGCCAAAACAGTCAACCGAGGTTGCCGTGCCGAAACAGTTAACCGAAGTTGCTGTGCCGACCCCGACAACTGCAGTCGCTGTGCCAAAACAGTCAGCCGAAGCCGCTGTGACCGAAACAGTCAACCGAAGTCGCTGTGCAAGGTATCGCCCTGACGCTCGGAATTGCCCCGAGTATCAGAGAGATAGAGACTGATTTCACAATACCAGGTGCCTTGGGAACAAGGCAGATTATATCGTAAGATCAGCTGTCTTAGTTTTTGGCAAATTCTAGAGCGCTCGAATCGCAACTACTTCAACCAACCTTAGAATACTTATGTGAAAAATGAAACAAACTAAATGAGAATTATTAATTCCCTCTAACATATGAGGTTGGTAGCTAAAGTAAATACGTTAATGTATTGGTGTAAACAAATATAGTTACAGACGAGCAAAGGAGTGAAATGTTAATGGGGTGCAAATATATAAAAGAATATAATAATAAATATAAGTATTATAGGTATGTAACAAAGTTTCAATAGCTGTTACTTTTAACTTTGTTACATTTCCCCCCTTCTTTGGGGAACGAATGAAATAAATTATTTTATTGTTGGGCGAGTTTCTGGTCTGAAGACCCACACTACCATTTAGGTAAATTTTACCTTTCCTAGAGAAAGGCTGAGCCCATATTTCCCAATATCAATTAACATCTGGGCTTTCTGTCGTCGGATACAACAGTTTCTGACGTTCGTAGGTGTTCTTTGAATGTTCTGTCGAGGACTATGGTGTCATCCAGGTAGACGAAGGTGAGGGGATAAAGGTCCAATCCAATATTATTGTCGAGCTTGCGTTGAAAAGTAGCTGGTGCAGAATGTAACACGAAGGGCGTAACTCTCCATTGGAATAAACCCCTACCTGGGACAGTGAGCGCTGAATAAGGCTTGGGAGGTTCCTTGAGAGGTGGTTGCCAATACCCATGTTTTAAGTCCAGAGAAGTGATTAATTTTGCCTCGCGGAGCTGATCCCTGATCGCATTAATCTGTGGAAGGGGGTACGCGTCGGATTCACTGGCGGTATTTAATTGCCGATAGTCGATACACCTTATCCATCCACTATGTTTCTTTCGGGATAGCTCTATCGGGGCACTGTATGCACTACGTGGGGTTTCTATACGGTCATCATCTAAGAGTTTATCAATCTCTTCGTTAATTATTTGCATCATGGTCGGGTTTGTTGGCATATATTTTTGCTTGATCGGGGTTTGATGGCGAAGAATTATTTCACGATTGACGACTGTACCTAGCCCTTTTACCAATTTGAATTTTCCCTCGTGTTCTCGCAGGGGGTTGTTCAACTCATCTTTCTCATCTTCAGATAGAAAACCTCGACTGGTTATCGTATGAAGCGGAGGGTGTGTATCTGCTTTTATGACGGCGGGTTGTGGTAATATTCGGCCATTCAAGCGTATTTCTATATTTACTGCGCTCAAAAAATCCATCCCCAAAATCATTGGTTCGGCTAATGTGGTAATCACGGAGGCTTCTAATATCACCTTTGTTTCGTGATAATCGATAGTGATCGGAAACGCTTCCCGACACGCTGCCATAGACTGATCAGCCATCTGCACCATACCCCGAGTGCTAACAGGTTTGATTTCGAATCCAGTAAATATTGACGAAGGGAACTCCCGATGTATGTACGAGATGAACCCGTGTCGACTAAAGCTAATATTCGCTTATTATGCATTACTACTGACACGTAGTATCGGAAGTCAGGGGATGTCAAGTTGGATGTTCTAGTAGATTGTAGTTGGCTGCGACACTGACATGCTCTTGAGAGAACTCCATCGCGTCCGCAGTGTGAGCAAAATATTCTCCCAGGGAGAGTACATGTTGTCCTCTTATGGCCTGCACCTTTACACCTCCAACAACTTGTGGCCCTGTTGTAAACCGAATCTGACATCATGTGCGAGGTTTGCGAGCGTTCTTCCTGTTTTAACGCTTCGTATTCATCGGTCATAGCCATAAGTTCATCTAAATCAGTGAAGTCATTACGACGAACATAGTACCGGTATTCTGTACGGAGACCATCGTAAATTCGATCTAGATGATTATTTTTCCGCAGAGTAGGGTGTCGTCTGCATAGGGTAAGCATAGACAAAATATAATCCTTCGCCCGTTCTCTGTTGTTTTGTTTACGGTTGTAAAAGTTCCGCTCTAAATTTGCGAGGTAACGGGTCGGAAGGAAAAATCTCTCAAGCTCTTGTCGAAAAGACTGCCAGGTGTTGATAGTTTCCCTTTTTACCCTAAACCATTTGAGTGCATTTCCACTGAGCATACTTATCATACATGGGAGGAGTTGATCGGGACATATCTGGTGACAATCGGCTAGCTCTTCTAATCGTTCTAGAAATTCTATTACATCAGTTTCTCCCGAAAACTTAAGGTCCCACCGTTGTACGATATTCATAATGTCAACTTCCGAAAATTTTTGCGCTGTAACTAATCGGGGAACAGGTAATGATGTTTCTCCTTCGGATATTATACTCTTCTCTGCTGTCGTTAACTCTTTCTCTAATTCCAGTAATAGGTTTTCAGCCGAAGCCCTTAATCGTTTTGCACGAAGATTCTCTGCTAGTTGTTTCCGAAGGTGCTCGACTGTGAAGCCAGTGGTTGGTATTCCCGCGTTATTACATTGTTCGATCAGTTGCTCCTTGCGTAATAGGTATATCCATCCGACTGAATCCTTATTTAGATTTTGACTTGTTGTCGGATGATCGTGTTTGCTGCTTTCGTAATTTTGGGCCGATCCTTCTTCGTTGGCGACGGTTTCCTTTTTCTCGCGTTGCGATTTAGAATCGGGTCCCTGCTCGGGCGCCATTTGTAACGTGGTTTTGTCGTCGGCTGAGGTAGTTCAGTTGTGTCCAGGGTCGACTTACGGGATCCACGAACCTTAAGTGAGAACACAATTTGTTTACCCTTTCCGGGGTTCGAATATACAGTATATCTTTATTTAATAATTCAATGTTTCGGTTATCGGTAGTATTTATAAATATTTTGTGTTAAATAAATTACTAGCAGCACGATGATACGCAGGAATTCAGTCGGATGCTTCTCAGGTGAATCGGGTTCTATTACTGGTGGATGCTGGATCGGAGATTCGGCGGCACGATGATACGCAGGGATTCAGTCGGGTACTTCTCGGGTGAATCGGGTTCTATTACTGGTAGATGCTGGATCGAAGATTCGGTTCCCTCGGGTATTATGCAGCACGCCGGATCGTTTATGATACTTAAAGATATCTTACGAATACTAATATAAATAATACAATTCCTTAAATCTAGGTTACAAATTCAGACTTAATCTAAGAGAAACAGTCAGCCGAAGCCGCTGTGCCAAAACAGTCAGCCGAAGCCGCTGTGCCAAAACAGTCAGCCGAAGCCGCTGTGCCAAAACAGTCAGTCGAAGCCGCTGTGCCAAAACAGTCAGCCGAAGCCGCTGTGCCAAAACAGTCAGTCGAAGCCGCTGTGCCAAAACAGTCAGCCGAAGCCGCTGTGCCAAAACAGTCAGCCGAAGCCGCTGTGCCAAAACAGTCAGCCGAAGCCGCTGTGCCAAAACAGTCAGCCGAAGCCGCTGTGCCAAAACAGTCAGCCGAAGCCGCTGTGCCAAAACAGTCAGCAGAAGCCGCTGTGCCAAAACAGTCAACCGAGGTTGCCGTGCCGAAACAGTTAACCGAAGTTGCTGTGCCGACCCCGACAACTGCAGTCGCTGTGCCAAAACAGTCAGCCGAAGCCGCTGTGACCGAAACAGTCAACCGAAGTCGCTGTGCAAGGTATCGCCCTGACGCTCGGAATTGCCCCGAGTATCAGAGAGATAGAGACTGATTTCACAATACCAGGTGCCTTGGGAACAAGGCAGATTATATCGTAAGATCAGCTGTCTTAGTTTTAGGCAAATTCTAGAGCACTCGAATCGCAACTACTTCAACCAACCTTAGAATACTTATGTGAAAAATGAAACAAACTAAATGAGAATTATTAATTCCCTCTAACATATGAGGTTGGTAGCTAAAGTAAATACGTTAATGTATTGGTGTAAACAAATGTAGTTACAGACGAGCAAAGGAGTGAAATGTTAATGGGGTGCAGATATATAAAAGAATATAATAATAAATATAAGTGTTATAGGTATGTAACAAAGTTTAAATAGCTGTTACTTTTAACTTTGTTATAACATGTAAGCATGTTTTTTATAGGCCTTATCAGGGCCTACAACAATAAAAATATTTGAAATTGGACAAGAAACAAAAATTTGGCAAGTGATTAAAAATTTTGTATGTCATAGGTACCTAACTTTGAGCCCAATTAGCTCCGCCCCTGAGGGGTTTGTTGTAATCCCCCTTCCAAACTTAATATTGCACACTCCTCTGCTACGCCTATACCAAATTTCATGAAAATCCAACCAGTCGATCAGAAGTTACAGATTTATTTCCAAAAAATTTCGATTCTGCCCCACTGTGCAATGCAAACTTTTTGGTACATAATACAATCATTGTAAAATACTAATTTACCCTCTACTGTAACGTCATATCTTTTTTTATAATATCCTTTTACAAAATCTGGAATTTTGTTTTTTACTGGTAATCTAGAAGAACCAATTTTGTTTGTGATCCGATAATAGTAATTCTTCTACCGTATATATACTGATGAAACTTTTTACATGAAAATACTATTGCTAAAAACTCTTTCAATTTGAGCATACTGTTTTTCTGTGTTTGAGAGTGACCTTGAAGCAAACGAAATAATTTCGTCATTTTGAAATAAACAGCAACCTATTCCATCTTTTGAAGCTGTTGCGGGATAGGTTTTTCATGCCCCAGGTTTCAGTTGGGAATTACAGGAATGTTGGTATGGAGCAGGATCTCCGGCACACTTAATTCTTTGTTTTTGTAATTTTAGTAATACATTAGTGGCACTTCTAAGTGTGATTAAAGTGGGAGAAATATTTTTTTTTTTGTTTGAAATACCTTATGTTTGTTTTGGTGCCGTCTGTACTGGTAATCTCCAATTATGATTGATTTTGTTTTTTTTTAGTGGAGTTTCTTTAAAGGTGATTGAAGAAAAGAAACATAAAATAAATAATTTTTGTTTTGTTTTAAGAATAAGTAATGTTTTGGTTTTAACTTAGTAATGACAACTGATTAGTTTGCAGACTGGAAAAGCTTTAAATTAAGCGTTGAATATTTACGTAGAAATGGAGTTGCCATATGAAGTTAGGGTTTTAGTTGTTGTTAAAACCAAATATGCGTTAAAACCGAAAATTGCAAGGTTAAATGGATGCGGTTATTGACCCTTGCGGTTTTCTATAAAGTTGTTTTCTATATGTTTGTTTTCTAGCGGTCTCTCTTTTTTTTTTTTTTTTTTTTTTTTTTTGTGATGTATAGGATTTGTTGGTATAAGTTATGAAGTTAATTATTATAGGCTTAGCACTAGTGTAGCTAGTTAGCAGTTTTTAGATGATTCGTAAAAAGTTAGAAGATCTAAAAGGGTGCACAAGAAAATTAATCAGCAAAGGAAAAAAAAAAGGTTGAAAAAAAGGAAAAGTATTTGTGTTTGTGAACAAGTGTTTATAAAAAGTAAAGCATTAAACAGAGAGTCCCTAGAAAAGATATCCCAATTAGTAGGAATATCGTGAATAAATTTGTTTAAAAGGGTAAGAAAGAGAAACCCGTAGTACCCACAGAAAAAAAGGACAACAGAAACCGAAACCAACGAATTCATTTGACTGTAAGGAATTGTGGGGGAATTGGAAATATCTACACAATAAGGAAAAAAAAGGTAACGATTTTTGTGTTCAAATTTTAACGGCCATCCACTGATCCCGAAACCCAGTAGTGGCATCCCGAAAAGAAAAGTTGAAGAAGTGGAGGTGGGTAGCATTGGCCACAGTTGTAGGAAGCTAATGTTGTATTCGTGGTAAAACTGCGTGCAGAAGGGTGGAAAGCTTTTATCTGAGAGCTGCATGCAGAAAGTTTTTTTCGTATGCTCCTATTAAAGCTTTATGTAGATATTTCCTAAAATTTGCCCAGAAAATAATTTAGTAAAAATCAAAACCAAAAAAAAAAAAAAAAACAGAAGAAGAGATAATCAAAATGGAGAAAAAGCCCAATAGAAAATATTAAATTGTTCTTAGTATTAGGATAAATTAAGTAGGGTATATAAGTATTTAGGGATTTAGGATAAGAACAGATTAATATAATAAATTTTGTGTTTTTTTTTTATTGTGTAAAGGGGATCGCACTGAAATTTGACGTGTTCGTGAAAATAGTGTAAAGAAAAGGAAAAGAAAAAAAGATTTGTGGAATTAAAACTGTGTATTGTTGTCCCTCAGAGAGCTCTTTTAGGGAAAATTTTGAAACTCGAAGTCGTGTCAGGTTTAAAGAAGTTAAACCTGAAATATTTAGGTCCGTTTCTTTGATAGTTCGGATTTTGTTATATAAGCTGTGTAAAATTTGCGTTAGTTAGATCTTTGATGTATTGTGAGTAAAGGTTAATTTTAAGTTTGTTTGATAGTGTAGATCGTTTATCTATTTGTTTAGGGTAGGATATAAGTATTATAGTTTATAAAGGAAATTTGGTGGATGTGGATAAGTTTTACTCTTATGAGGACATAAAGAGAAAAGATAAAATATATATGGAAATAAAGAGGAAGGAAGAAATTGAAATATAGGAAGTGAGAGTAGAACTTAAAACATCCGAAAGAAGAAAAATTAATCTAAATAAAACGGAAACGGAAAAATAAAAAAAAGGAAGTGTATTGGGTAACGAAATATTATATTAGCTAACGAAATATTATATTATATTTAATGGAGTCTTTACCTGTTTACTTCCATCGGACGCGTCCCCAGGTGGCGGATAGGGGGGATTGGGCGAGAGACACTGGATGCACTAATGTACGGTGCTGGAGCCCTCTTCCCTTGCCGACATTAATGCATCCTTTGTATCACACCCAGTCCTGAAAACGGAAGGCTTGCTGGACTGGATGCGATGCATTGATGTATTCTATTTGGTGTTTCCGCCGAAATGAATACATTTCTGGCACTGGGTACGGTCTTGGTGTCATACGTTTTCCGTGGACCAAATAAATGGGTATTATGCACTTTTAAGATCAAGGTGGTTGGTAGCAGTGCCGAGGATCTGAATGATTAGTTAGTGCTAAAAGAAACTAATAGTGAACAGCTCCCCTCTGATGCTGATGGCAAGGGTCAGTTGTATTACAGCCTAGTCCGCGTACGCCGTCACTGCGCGAGATGGTCTATTTTTTACGAGCATACTCGTGGGACCAAATAGGATATAAAAAATGGAAACAAGTAGGTTAAGTAATGAACAGGACAAAGGGACAACGGATAAAGAAGTCTACATTAGGGAAGTAGAAGGGACGGACGCTAACATAAGAGTTAGGGATAGGGTCAAGGTAGGGGAAAACAAGGACGACGTTGGGAAAGGGGGGGAAAATGAGGATGGGGACGATGACATGGACTTAATAAGACTGCATACGGACATCCTCATACAACACGGACAACTAATGACCCAACTAACGGAGGAGGACAGCCTGCTGGACTCGGCGGAGGACCCTGTAGGATCTGGAGCGACGGAGGGACTGGAGGACCTGTCTCTTTTATCCGATGAAGAGCATGAGACAACAGTTTTCTCTGCTCTTGACCGGGGCAAAGAGATCGGAACTGCAGTCACTGCGTCAACTACGGGTAGGAAGCAGGTGAGCTCGACGGGGGCATCAGGCATGCCAAGGCCTACGGCCAAACCTATTGTTCGGCAGGTAGCGGTAGCATATCCAATGGATGAGCAACCGATAGTCGAACGAAATTTGAAAAGGCGAAAAACGGTGTTAGGGCCTCTATAGCTGCACTAAATAAGTTGGCTAGAAAGGACCCATCACTGTTAGACGGGCGGGATAGGCATGTTCGCAGGAAACACCGAAAGAGCATCTACAGGTTTGAACGGACCTATGGCTCCATCGGTGACATCCCGGGATTGTCTTATCCCGATGGTTTTAAAGTGGAGGTAGAGGAAGGTCCGCAAATTGCTCGCAAGAGTAAAGAGTCCGTGTCTACCAACACTTTGGAAACAAAAGTCGACGCTGGTACTCATTGTGGTGCTCACAAGCCATCCAGCAGTCCTGTAGGTTCTCTCAAAGGAAGCGACAGGTCAGCAAGGACTGGTAGTGAGAAAAAACCCACTGAGAAGAGAGTAGAGAAGGTAAATCAAGCTCTTGCGAGCCCCGCTAAAGGATCTCAAATGAGGTCAATTAGGGGAGCTCTGCCTGGAGATGAGATACCCTCTACCTCCAGGAAAGCAGGTCATATTCCGCATGACTCTTTTAAAGGTCCTCCCAAGGGGACCATAAAAAGAGTGAGGTCGGGGGATGACCAGCAGATAAAGCACCAAGTGGCCCGCCTAAAAACTCTCATAAGGGAGTAGTGAAGCGGGTAGTATCTGGTGACGTGCAACCTTCATCGTCCAAAAAGGGGAAGGATTCGTCCAAGTCGGACATTCTTCAAGCAGCAGTCATTGACCGTGCTGATCCAGATGGGAGAATCAGTACAGAAATGTGGCGGCTGATTGAGGACAAACTTATGGACGAAATCTTCCAGGCAAGGCACAGGCCGGGTGAAATAGCCTTCATGGGTGCAGACTGGACAAGGAGCGTTAAGACTGTTGGTTGCGGTAGCAAGGGTACTTTCGAATTCCTGAAAGCCGCGATTAACAGATGTGGCAACCTTTGTCCAGATGCGCAACTGGAGGTTATACCAGCGTCGGAATTGCCTCTGCGGCCAATAGTCACGGTGTGGATTCCACCACCCATTAAGCCGGTGGAAGTCATACTGGGAATATTGGAAGGACAAAATAGGGGGTTCAATACAAGTCAATGGAAACTTGTCTCTTCATTGACTTGTAAAGAGAACCAGGGAAAAGATTTCCGATTCGCAGTGGATCGGGAATCTATTAGGAAATTGGACTCATTGGGGGGGGGGGGTTGTTACGTTCGGGCTTGGCTACATCAAATTTCGCTACGCGAAAAATGATAAAGCCAAAGAGGTTGCGGATGGTGCAGATAAATCTGCAGGATACAAATTGTTCAAGCCGTCCACTGAGGATAAGGTGAGAACTTGTATTCTGGTGAAGAATGATCTTCAATTAATTCTTCTTAACTCTTTCAGTTATGGTGATCTAACGGTCGTCCAAGGAGAGGCATTGGGAGGCGGTAAACTGGCCTTGGCCTCGGTGTACATGCCTTATGAGGAGTTGGAACCACCAGATGACAGGGTGTGGGCCTTAGCCGAGTACGCAAGACGGAATGGAGCACGTCTATTGCTCGGTTGCGATGCTAATGCACACCACAGTCAATGGGGTAGCAGGGATACCAATAAGAGAGGTGAGTCAACATTTGATTTTATTATTGCAAATGATCTTTTAATCTGTAATAGGGGTAATACTCCTACGTTCAGAACGAAGGATAGGAATTCAATAATAGATATCACACTGACCAACTCAAAAGACCTAGTTGAAGACTGGAGGGTGGCCATGGGATGTACTTTCTCTGACCATGGTAGGATAACCTTTAGTCTGAACTTCGTAGGTTCTGAGGGGAAACCTTTCAGGAATCCTAGGAGGACAGATTGGGACGCCTTCGGGCGGGATCTGGGGTCAAGATTGACTGGAACTCCGATGGAGGTCTTGTCGAGGGAAAATCTTGACGAAATAGTGGGGAAGGTAACAGGGTCCATTAACAGAAGCTATGAGCTTAACTGCCCGGTGAGCTATCCGGGTAAAAGGAAACAGCCGGTCTGGTGGTCGGAGGAGTTGAAGGCTCAACGGACCACAGTTGGCAGGCTGTACAACAAAGGCCCATAGATCTGGTAGGGACGAGGACTGGGGCACCTATAGAGTGTGTTTCAATAAGTACAAAAAGGATATTAGAAGAGCTAAAAGAGCCTCGTGGATTAGGTTTAGCGAGGCCATTGACTCGGTCAATGAACTTTCCAGATTCAGGAAGATACTGTCAAAGGACCCCAGTGTTCCTGGGAGTATCCAGAGATCAGATGGTTCATGGACGGAGTCTAGTTCTGAGTCACTTAATGTACTTTTGGAAACCCATTTTCCGGGTTGCAGGGATCCATTGGTAGAGGAATCAGGTGAGGGAGAACACTTCTTCACGGAGTCCACCAGTGGGATGATTGGAACAGTGGTAAGAGACCTAATAACGGTGGAGAAGGTCACATGGGCGGTGAATTCATTCGAGCCTTATAAGTCACCAGGCCCGGATGGTATATTTCCGGCCATGTTGCAGAATGCACCGTTGGTGGTCCGTATACTACTGGTTGAGATTTTTAAGGGGTGTCTAATATATGGACATATTCCAAGGGGGTGAAGAGAGGTAAGGGTTATATTCATACCGAAAGGTGGAAGGACCTGTCACTCGAAACCCAAGGATTATAGACCTATCAGCCTATCGTCTTTCCTCTTGAAGACTTTAGAGAGACTGATAGATCTATATTTAAGATCGTCTGGTAGCTCCAGCATCATGAGTAGTGCTCAACATGCTTACCTGAAAGGTAAATCTGTGGAGAGTGCGCTAAGTGATGTGGTGGGTTATATAGAACAAGGACTTCGGTATAAGGAGTACACCATGGCCGCGTTCTTGGATATTGAGGGAGCGTTTAACAATATTAGGATTGACGCTATCAAGCAGGCGCTGGTGGATCTTAAGGTACATGACTTCTTGATCGAATGGATAATCCTCATGCTGAGCAGCAGGATTGTCAATTCAAGCTTGGGTGGAGTATGCTTAAGGAAACTAGTAACTAGGGGGACTCCGCAAGGGGGAGTGCTCTCACCCCTGCTGTGGCTAATAGCTGTCGATGTGATTTTGCGTCAATTCGACTGCAAGGGGCGGAAGATCGTGGCTTATGCTGATGATGTGGTCATACTGGTAAAGGGAAAATTTCTTCCCACAATCAGTGAGATCATGCAGTCAGCGCTGGGTGAGCTGTCCTCGTGGGCTGCTGATAAGGGGTTGGGAGTGAACGCGGAAAAGACAGAGTTGGTTCTGTTTACTAGGAGGTACAAGGTAGAGAATTTCAGACTACCGGTACTATGTGGGACTGAACTGAAGCTTTCAGACTCAGCGAAATATCTGGGGGTGTTCCTTGATAGCAAACTGACCTGGAAGAGGAATGTTCAGGAAAGACTCAAGCGTGGCCTCAATGCCTACTACACCTGTAGAAACTCCATAGGTAAGAGTTGGGGACTCAAACCAAAAGTTGTATATTGGATTTACACTTCGGTGGTGAGACCAATCCTTTCTTATGGTTGTTCTGTCTGGTGGCAGGCACTGGAACGTAAGAGTAATAGGAGCCTTTTGTCGAAGGCGCAAAGGTGTGCTTCGATTGGCATTACAGGTGCAATGAGAAGCACACCACAAGCGGCTCTGGATGTCATACTTCATCTCCTACCCATTGAAGAGTTTGTGAGGGGTATGGCAGCGAAGAGTCTACTGAGACTTAAGGAATTAGGACTATTAGGCTCATCAAGAGCAGGTCACACCAAGGTCATTTACGACATCAGTTACGGTGAGGTTAATCTGAACTCTACGGGGGCATCAGGTTACATGGCCGCTGAATCGGACTTTGGAGTAAATCCTGTCGTGGTGATACCTGATAGGGAGATCTGGTCCGGCACTGAGAGACTATATGAGGGTTGCGCAGTGTTCACGGACGGATCAAAGATGGTCGAGGGTACCGGGGCGGGGGTCTATATTATGGGCACGGATTTGAAGGGCTCTTTTAGACTCCCTGATGAGTGTAGTGTTTTTCAGGCTGAGATTCTCGGCATCCTGAAGGCCGCGGGAATGATCAGGCAAAACATTGCGAGAGGTACCGAGGTCACTCTCTATGTGGACAGTCAGGCAGCTCTGAAGGCCTTGGGGACACATTTGGTGAGATCCAGGCTAGTAGCTGCCTGTAGGAAGACACTAAGAGAGTTGATGGAGGACTACATGGTGAGACTCTGCTGGGTGCCTGGCCACTGCAATATTTCGGGCAATGAATTGGCTGATGAACTGGCAAGGCAAGGTGCGGCAGGGAACGTCTCGGAGAGAGAGACATATGTGAAACCACCACTAAGTTTCTTCTATGGGAAGATCAATGATTGGATCTTGGTCAGAACCAATTCGGCTTGGGAAAGTAGAGAGGACTGCAGAGTGTCGAGGGCGATATGGCCGGTATTGGACAGGGCAGGCACTACCACTCTCCTGGGCATGAATAGGAAGAGCTTGAAGGTCATGATAGGGGCCATAACAGGTCACTGTTTGATAGGGAAGATGAGGTCTAGAATGGACGCTAACAGTTCTGATTTTTGCAGACTGTGTGGGGACATCGATGAGACCGAGTCTATTGAGCACATTGTGTGTCATTGTCCGCGATTACAGCATCGTAGGATGAAATGGCTGGGTAGACAGTTCCTCGACGGGCTAAGTGACGTTCGGAGCGTGGATCTTGTTGACGTCATAGGCTTCGTCATGGGAATCGGCTGCTTGAGGGAGAATCAGGGGTTTAACCCTAGGGGGATTGGTAGCATTGCTGGTCCCCCCTTATGATTCGTTACATTTCTATTCCCTTTTTTTTTATCTTTCACTCTACTTTTTCTGTATT
Source organism: Protocalliphora azurea (assembly GCA_932274085.1). Lineage (NCBI taxonomy): Eukaryota > Metazoa > Arthropoda > Insecta > Diptera > Calliphoridae > Protocalliphora > Protocalliphora azurea. Next base: position 76,163,042 of record OW026520.1, read on the forward strand.
CTGTATTTTCTATTTTCTGTATTCTACACTCTTATTTCACAGCTATTCTGTTGAAGGGACTCACAATGGACCGGGATCGGTCTCTGGGTGGAGATGTGGTACTATCTGGTATCACATCTACCTTCTCTATCTATCTATCTAATGATACTGTTACATAGGTAGTTTTTATCATATTTAATTTATATTGGCCATTTTTTTTTTTTTTTTTTTTTGGTTTCTTAATATTAGTAGTCAGTAGGTTTTAAAATATTAGAATAAAATAAGTTTAAACAGAAAAATATGTCTGGCTAATTTATTAATTTTGAGGGGATGGTAGATAACAGGTGATTGTGGTGATGGATATGGTGGAATGGGGGGGTCACAAAGGTAGGAAATAGGAAGCTTAGTGACCAAAGGTAGGGAGGGTGACTAGAGCCTAAGACCTGCTCTCTCTTTTAAGAAGTGCGTGAGTTGAAGTAGTTTTTTTTTTTGTTTGTATATAGGAAAAGGAAATTTATTGTGCGTTCCTTGGGCCACGATGATGGGAGGAAATCCTGACCCTGGAGAAGCCTGACATGAGCTAGTCGACCATAAGATAATCGTGGTGCGTAGTAAGGGACACGTAACAAAGCATCGGTTTGAATTATTATATCTTCTTTCTCATTAAAAGGTGTCAGTATAACATGGTTCGATACCATTTTCTTTATCTTGTTAAAACAACTTTCATGAACTGGCAATACTTTATAATCACTCTCCTTTTGTAGTAATTCTCTCAAACTGGATGTTGCATCCGCTAAATTTGGTATAAATTTCATTAAATAGTTTACGAGATCAAAAAATGTTTGAAGACTAGATTTATCCTTAGGAAAATTTAACGCTAAAATAGATTCTATGCGTTTTCTATCCGGTCTTATTCCTTTATTTGAAACAATATGTCATAAAAAACTTACTTCTTTTATTTTTATTTAATTTTATATTTCTTTCACTAGCTCTTTCCAAAAACATTCACATTTCTATCATGTTCGTCAATGGTCTTACCACCAATCATTATATCATCTATGTATATATTCACACCAGCCAAATCTCCAAAAATATCAAAATTATATCTTTGAAATACTTCAGACGCTGTTACTAACCCAAAAATGGTGTAATAAATGTGACTAAATTACTTGATTTATCCGTTAAAGGTACGTGCCAAAACCCATCTTTTAAATCTAAAACCGAAAAATATTCATATTCAACTAAACTTGCACTAATTTTTTCAAATGTTGGAATTAAATACTAATTATTTATAGTATTCTTGTACTTCATCTATACTTTTCTTTGATTCTTGAACTTCTTTCACTTGCTGTTTTTGCTTTTCATAAATTCTGCATTTTGCATATTTTTTCAATTTCAATGTTTTCCATTTTGAGCAATTGTTCTTGAAGTTTAAAGCCTGCTATACCCAGTACAATTCGATCTCTTACCATTTCTGATATATTTTTAAATTCACAACTGCTGGATAATTCTTTTAAATCTTTGAGAACGGTTATAAAATACAAATCTTTCAAGATATAAGATATTTTTCTTTGGTGTAAAATAATCATTTAGAGCCTTTATTACTTTTGAATAGTTATTTAAATCCTCTACTGGAATATCCAAATTTCGTATTATTTCTTTACCATCAACTCCAATATGATTGCGTAATATGGCTAGTTTGCAGTTGTCATTTAGTTTCGTGTTTTTCGCTATTAAATAATCTTCAAAATCATGCAGGAATATTTTCCAGTTCTTGGCTTTATTACCACATACTTTTAAATCAGGAATAGATTTCAAATTCATTTTGATTGTTCTTTTTATTTATTGAATTTTCGACGATATATTTAATTTTTCTTTTTATATTTTTAGATATTTTGCAACATTAGTTACTATTTTTCGTTAAATATTTGCACGTTATAATTATTTTATACGTAGGTCTCAAAATTTAATTATTATTCTTTAACGGCTGCGCTATGTGAAACAATTTACTTTTATTTTAGAATGAATGTTTTTATATAAAAATTATTTTAATACAAAGTTTAAAGAATTAATGATAATAAAAAAAATTATTTAAATAAAATATTATAAAGTATTTATAATACAACACCCCTCACAAACTTCTCGATGAGTAAGAGATGAAGTATTGAAACATACCTCTGTGCCTTCGACAAAAGGATTCTATTACTATTCCGCTCCAATGCCTGCCACCAAACAGAACCATATGTAAGAATTGGTCTCATAACCGTGGCGTATATCCAATTTACAACCTTCGGTTTGAGTCTCCAATTCTTTCCTTAGAGTTCCCACAGGTATAGTAGGCATTAAGGCTATGTTTGAGTCTCTCTTGAACATTCCTTTTCCAAGTCAGCTTACTATCAAGAAACACTCCAAGATATTTTGCTGAGTTGGATAACTTCAGTTCCGTTCCACTCAGTACCGGTAATCTAAAATTCTCAACATTGTACTTTCTGTGAACAGAAGCAGCTCCGTTTTATCAGTATTCACTCCCAACCCGTTATCATTGGCCCAGGACGACAGCTCATCCAGCGCAGACTGCATTACCTCACTGATTGTGGTAAAAAATTTCCCTGCCACCAGTATGACCACATCATCAGCATATGCCACGATCCCCTACTGTCAAACTAACGTAGAATTACGCTGACAGCCAATAGCCACAACAGGGGTGAGAGTACTCCCTCTTGTGGTGTTCCTCTAGTCACCAGTTTCCTTAAACATACTCCACCCAAGCTCAAGTTGATGATCCTACTACTCACCATAAGAACTATCCATTCGATCAAGAAGTCATGTATGTTAAGATCCGCCATCGCATGCTTAATAGCATCAATCTTAATATTATTGAACGTTCCTTCAATATTCAAGAATGCAGCCATGGTAAATTTCCTGTGCCGAAGTGGTGGGTTATATAGAAACCAATCACTTCATGAAGCGCACTCTCATGTTGAGCACTACTCATGCTGTCGGTGCCAATAGATGATCTTAGATATAGATCTATCAGTCTTTCTAATGTCTTCAAAAGAAAAGACGATATTATAATAGATCTATAATCCTTGCGTATTGAGTGAGATGTCTTCCCAGCCTTACGTATGAAGATGACTCTTACCTCTCTCCACCTTGTTGTTATGTGTCTATGTAACAGAGTAAAAATATCCGCTAGAAGTAGACGAATCGCAACCGATGCATTTTGTAACATAGGCGGAAAGATACCATCCGGGCCAGGTGATTTATAAGGCTCGAATGTATTAATCGCCCATGTTACTTTCTCAACCGTGATCAGGTCTCTCACTACCGTATTATCCACACCGATGGCGGACACTGTAAAGAAATATGTTTCTCCACCTAGTCCTTCCATCAACGGGACCATACAACCTGGAAAATGAGTTTCCATAAACACACTAAGTGACTCAAAGCTAGACTCTGTCCATGACCTCTGGATACTACCCGGGACACTAGGATCCTTCGACAGTATCTTCCTGAATCGAGATAGTTCATTGACAGAGTTAATGGTCTCGCTGAACCTAGTTCACGAAGACCTTTTAGCTCGTCTAAAGTCCTTTCTGTACTTATTAATACTCACGCTATAGGTGCTCTAATCTTCAGTTTTACCAGTTTTATGGGCCCTATTATATAGCCTACCGACTGTGGTTCGTGAAACGCTCAACCCCTTTGACCACCTGCTTTCTTTTACCCGGATAGATCACCGGACAGGAGAGCTCATAGCTTCTGATAATGTACTTCGTAATTTCTTCCACCATCGCGTCCAGACTATCCCTTGACGTAAACTCCCTTGGAGCGTCGGGTAGTCTCGAACTCAAAATCACGCCCGAAAGCGTCCCAATTCGTTCGTCTAGGATTCCTATAAGATTTCCTCTCTGAACCAAAAAAGTGTAGACTGAAGATTATTCTGCTAAGGTCAGAGAAAGAACACCCCATAGCCACTCCGCCGCCTCATATGGCATGTAAACCGAGGCTAAATCAAGCTTACAGCCTCCATTCGCCTCTTTGAACGACCGTTAGGTCCCCATAACTAAAAAAAAAAATGGAGAAGAATCAATTGAAGTTCATTCTTTACTAGGATACATGTTCTTACCTTATCCTCAGTGGAAGGCGCGAACAATATATATCCTTTGACCCTAAGTCCACAGACCTGGATGTTGTTTATCCAAGGCTCCTGGAATAGGGCTACGTCCACATGGTTCCCACTGAGGTAAGTTGTTAATTCGGTCGAGGAGGCTTCACAATGATGCAGATTTATCTGCATCATCCGCAACCTCTTTGACTTTATCATTTTTCTAATATCGAAGTTGATTTAGCCAAGCCCGAACGAATGAAAAGTATTCAACTTTGAAATACCGAAGTGAGTAAATAAAATTTTGAGAGTTGTTTTTTTTTTTATTATTATTGTTTCATTGAGTCGGAAAATTAAATTTCCAATTCTTCATTTCGACCTAAAACATAATTTAATTTTTACATTTATATATTCCATTACATAAGTTAATTTGTTTTTAGCGTTGCGTTGCAGTTGAAGCAAAAGTATTATTTGTGGTTGATCCTTAAAAACTACCTTTTTAGATTCGAATACGATTTTCATATGTGATAATTTTTATCAGGTAGATAATATCGTTTCGATATCGCTATAATGGTTTATTGGGTATATATAATTTTTTACATTATAAAATTATAAACGAAATCATTCTTGGGCTACTTAATCATTGAAATAATATCATTATCATTTAATTTGTTGGGAAACTATAAATAGTATAATTTTTATTTTTTTATTATTTTTATATTTTATTTATGACGTGCCCATAGTTTGTAAATGAGCTTTTATAAGTATGCATTTGGTTAGATAACATTCACATGGCACTGGATGTTCTACTTTATTTGGATCCAAAATTTCAACTTCTAAGTCATATTTACGATTATTTTTAATATTACGTTTCATTGATACTTTAAAAGATATTGGAGCATTTTCTTCCAAATCTTCACATGCTGTTTCTGGCAGTACTACAACACATTGTTTCCAATGCGTGGCTGTAGAACTTGGGCTGGTAGATAAAACAACTGAGTTTTCATACGAATCTGCAGGAAATCTACATTCAAACCATATGCAAAAACCTTGATGTTTTCCAGATATTTCCACAGGAAGAACATCTTGAAAAATAATGCTGTCAAGATCTTTTTGAGTTATATCCATTAAATTCATCCAATGCATTGCCACACCTTTGTGAAGTAAATTCTTGTATGGAATTGTAAATATTTCAGGTCTATTTGATTTTTGTTTTCTTAACATAGTTCCAAAAGTAGTTAAACGGACTCCATCAATTTCTTCCCAATCATCAAAAAGACTTGGTACCGAACAAGGCGCCACATAAATTGTAGCTTCACTAGGAAACATTAAACCATCAGGCTTTAGAAATGTATCTCTTGCATATAACACAGAATCAAGCATTCCTTCATGTAGTAAATAGAAACCCATCCATTCGGAAACAATAATGTCAACTTTTTCTGCAGTTGATGGTAAAACAAATTCCTCAATTTTCGAATGTATAATCTGTAACGAGAAAAGTAACACATTTTTTTAATAAATTCGTGTTATTTCTGAATCTTTGATAAATTTATGTAAACTGAAATGTCCAGGATACTGGTATGTTCCGCTTCCGATGTATAAAGTTCCACCATACGGTGCGTATTGATGACTGGACATCAAGCATCCGAAACTTTATTTTTTTTAGTTCCACTTTGCTCTCACAAAATTTTTTTTTACATTTAATCCAATTTAATATTTTTTCTTTTGTAAATAAAAAAAAGCGTTGCTATAAAAATAAAAAGGGCGAACTATTTTAGGAATATTTTTTATTATATGTAATTTAATAAACACTTTTTTCTCATATATGGTATTGTTGGGACTTTAAGAAAACGAACATCTGTATTTTTGTCGGTTTCGGTTTTTTTTTTTTTTTCTAAATTTCGGCTTTTTTCAAAACCATTGTTTTAAAGGCGGTTAACCGGTTTTTTAAAACAGAATTTTGCTTAACTTTTTTTTTATAATTTTATTCAGAAAAAAAAAGTTCAAAACTTTCTAAATGCAAAAAAAAAAAAATGACAAATAGCTTATATTACTTGGATAATTCTCTTTAAATAGTTGAAATAAATCGAACTATTCTGTGCGCAAAAAAAAAAAAAAATTAGCTTTTAAATATTATAAAATGAAATATATTTATCATAATTAATCATGATGTATATGTACCAAATGAGCCCCATCAACCAAAATGGCTCAAACTCAAATTTAAAATGTACTGAGTCTTATTCAACAAATATTAAAAAAGTTGACGAATACATAATAAAAGTCTTGCAGAAAAGCTTACAGGTTTTATTAAAACCAATAAGAAATTATTTAAAATTTAAAACTTTCTTTCATAACAAAACATACCAATAGATGGTTATATTGGTATAATTTTTATAACTGGTTTTTCCGTTTTTTAAGTATTTCAATCACAAAATATATTTTGTTATTTGAAAGGCATATTGTCAAATACCATGTTTGTGAAGATAAGTTTTAAAATTTATAACCCTAGACGCAAACCATGTTAGTTAACAGAGGTCTGTTAACTCGTTAACATAACTCTGTTAAGCACGGAAAAGCTGATATATTCAATACAAATGGAATTAAGAACACATCCAGAAAATAGTTACCATTAGAAAATAACCTCAAATATCTTAAATTCAGGCAACTTTATCAGAATTGGCTTTAAAACATGAATTTGACGATCATTAAAAATTTGGGATTCGGTGTGGGATGAATCCAGATTCCAGGGAAACAAGGCAACGTGAGCGGATAAAACTTTTTGGAGATGATAGATAAGGTATCCCACTATGTCCTCCACTTTTCAGAAAAAACAAAAGTTTTGTCCGCCCACGTTGCCTTGTTTCCCTGGAATCTGGATTCTTCCCACTCAGAATCCCAAATTTTAAAATTTGAGAAATTTGTATAACTCCTTCAAACTCAAACTGTTAAAGGATCTGAAAGGTGAAGGACATAGTGGGATACCTTATCTATCATCTCCCATTTTGGACTTAAACTAGAAGATGTTTTGCTAAAATGCATATATCACTAATCTTAGAAAAAGAACATAAAAAAAGTAAGAAAAAACTGGGATTTTTTAATTCGTACGGTATATATATATATATATATATATATATATATATATATATATATATATATATATATATATATATATATATATATATATATATATATATATATATATTCATCGTTTGCATCACCACTACAAAATATACGTATTCGCAATGTAATAACCAGTCAACTTTGCGACGCAACGTAGAGTGAAGAAAAGTAGCGTGAAACATCTTGTTCAAACAGAAAATAAAATTAATCTATATGATTTTGAACATTCATTGTGTGAACATCCCTGTACTCTGGTTGTTTTTTAAAGAAAATAAATTTCAGAGTTGTCAAAGAGTTACACAGCTACATATAAATCTATTTTCTGTAGATTTCTGCGATACGCTACCTACAATTTTTGTGTCAATAAGCTACTTACACACATCTGTATAAATAAGGTTGAAACTGCTATTGCGATACCATGATTTTCTATTCACTGGTTGCGCCTTTATATTTGTTGTAAAATCCTTTTTGGTAACAGATATTATTCAAACATACTATTTTGAACAAGTCTCGAATGTATTCATGTTTTTTTTTTTTGTCTTTTGGTACATCTTTGTTGAAAGTATTTGACATTTATGCTAACGAGTAACCGTTAACGGTGACTTAAAAATTGTTTGCCTCAAAACTGATAATTTTTATTATTATCTCCATTTATTATCTTGGACTCATGCACTGCGTGCACCACAACGAATTCATCAATTTGTGTATTCCTTTTACGAGGTATCATTTATTTAAAATAAACGTTTCATAAAAAACGAAATTTATTTGTTTTATTTCATACATTTTTGATTGTTGCCACAACAAATATCAAATCTTTCTCCTACGAATGAATTTTTTTTGATAATTTTTTTTTTTTAGTAGTACTTTTACTTGGTATTAAAGTAATGTAAAAAATTTTGCCCGCTAGCTCTTAGTTTATGAGTTATACATAACCATCTGTTGTTAAAGCGTTCTAAAGCGCCTGATTACCTAGTTTATTTTTCGTTGTGGCAATGTATAAAAATATAGTGGAACACACCGGTTATTGTTTCAGTTATAAATCTTAAAATGAAAGCATTTAGTTTTATTTAAAATACCTTCACTATAGATGTTAAATCGTTATCTTCCATAACTTTTAATGCAATTTTTGCCAAATTTGATGCCTCTACAGCATATACTAATTTTGCTCCAGCTTTAGCACAAAATGCTGAAAGTATTCCTGTGCCAGCACCAGCATCTAAAACAATTTTATCTTTGAAAAGTGAAGCATTTGAAAATATTGCGTTTTTATAGGCTTCTTGACGTGGTCGATCACGCAGCATTAATTCGTGCACCTAAAATATCTACAAATCAATTTAATTTCAATTAAGTGAATTATACTCCTTACCTCAAGATTTTCATATTCCTTAAAATAGCTTTCGTCCTGCATCTTCAAATCTAAAATAAAAACTTCAAAACACAACAACACATGTCACACGTGTAGTGAATCAAAACAGAGATGAACAATTCATCAACGTTTGCCATGGTACATCAATTTAACAGCCCGTCTAGACGTAACATAATATGTAAGATTTTTGTGTCAGAGAGTGTCAAATTCACGTGTAGATTCAAATATTAGTATTATAAGATGTATTATGAGACTGTTGTGATGAGATTTTTCTACACAACTATCTTATAAGATGAACTGTCAAAAAAATACACATATACGAGTTTGTTTGTGTGTGTGCATGTGTATTTTTGAAATTACTGAAAAACAACGTTTTTTTTGTAAAATTGTTTCCTTTAATGTTTATTTTACATGTTAAAAAACATTTTTATAAAAATTGTGCTAAAAAGTGCGAATTGCTTAAATAAAAAGGAGATGTTCTCTCTGCGACTGATTAAAAATAATGATATCTTATAGGATTTATTAGAATACGTGTACCCCTTATTTAAGATTTAACATAATATAAACAAAATGGTTACTCTCCTCTGCCGGCGTTATCTCACATATTATATCAGCGTTAATCTCAGTTGTAGACCTGGGGTTAGTGATATAAAACAATTTGGTTTATTGACTGAGTGCGTAAAAGAGTTGATGTGTCGAATATTCGATTAACAAAAATTATTACTCAGTACTTTTTTCATATTTTTCTTCATAATTTCAAAAGTTATGATCACATACAATAGGCAGAAAGTATTAATTTTTTTTATTGCAAAAATGCAATTACAAACACAAAATTACCAATTTTGTGCGCATTTTAATAATACCGGGTAGTCAGATGCATCGGCAATTTGTGTCACTAACTACCATAAAAACGTTAACCATTCACTTAAGCATGAATATTTTTGTTTCTCCCACGTTTCTTTACCTCAGGTCTACAATTGAGATTAACGCTGATATAATATGTGAGATAACGCAAGCAGAAGAGAGTAACCATTTTGTTTATATTATGTTTTATCTTAAATAAGGGGTACACGTACTCTAATAAATCCTATAAGATATCATTATTTTCAATCAGTCGCAGAACAAACATGTACTTTTTATTTACAAAAATCGCACGTTTTTAACACAATTTCTATAAAAAAATTTTTAAATGTAAAACAATCATTAAAAGAAAATAATTTTGCAAAAAAACATTGTTTTTTTAGTAATTTCCAAAATATATAAGCACACACACATACAAACTTCCGTGTGTGTGTATTTTTTTGACAGTTCATCTTATAAGATGGCTGTGTAGAGAAATCTCATCACAACAGTCTCATAATACATCTTATAATACTAATATTTGAATCTACACGTGAAATAATTCTCTCAGAGAGCGAATTTGACACTCTCTGATAGAAAAATCTTACATATTATGTTACGTCTAAACGGGCTGTAACAAGCTATATGCTATACAGCCCATCTACACGTAACAGAAGATGTAAGATTTATCTGTCAGAGAGTGTCAAATTCGCTCTATGAGAGAATTATCAAACTTGTAACGCCGGCAGAGGAGAGTAAACATTTTGTTTATATTATGTTAAATCTTAAATAAGAGGGGTAACGTATACTAATAAATCTTATAAGACAATAAAGCTGCTAAAACTTACACAAGAAAATTACGGATAATACAAAATAAAAATCTGAAAATAATTCATAACCTACACCCCAGATATTCTACTGATCTACTGCATAGAAACTTTAAGCATAAAATGTTTAATTCATTTGCAAGGAAACTGACTCTGTCATTTAATGAAAAATGCAGAACGTCTACATATGAAATAATAAGAAATTTGCTAAACAATCACTAAGACTCTTTTTTACTTAAAGAGTTATAAGTGATGGTTGTTTTTAAAATTTCTTATAGTTTAAGTATGTACAAGTTTTTTTTTTTTTTTGACAACTTTTCTTTAACACTGTGATATTAATAGTTTCCTTATTTAATTATTTAGATTTTAATTGTTGCAATACTTTTAAGTAAATTCTCATAACAATGTAATTACTTTATAAAGGTTTCATTCAATAAAGTCAATAATAATAAAAAAATCTTATAAGATATCATTATTTTCAATCAGTCACAGAGTAGTAAAAATGTTCTTTTTATTTAAGCAATTCACACTTTTTAAGCACATTTTTTATAAAAATGTTTTTTTTTTAATTTTAAAAATTTAAATGACGTAACTTATTGCAGGGTGCACATCCAAAGAAGCCTTCTTCGCAAAACATCCACTCGATATACACCTTCGTGTAGAAAGCTAGAGTTAACGAGATCAGCTCCCTGAGTTTAATGGTCTCCACCAATATCAATTTCAGTTTTGTATGGTACTGTACCAAATCCAAAATACAAGTTAGTACAACAAAAATCGAATGCATGTGACAAATGTAAGCCACGAAAAACCGTACACGATACAGTTAGACGTCTACAAACACTTTATCAATGAGGGAGTGAAACGCAAAACTCTCGAAGACCAAACAACAAAAACCCGCCTGACTGTACTTAAGAAATGATTACAGTGACGCGAGAGTTGTTCTCCAACCCAGAGCTACTTTGCGACTGAGAGAAAATGTTTTATAACATGTAAAACAAACACTAAAAGGAAACAATTTTACAAAAAACATTGTTTTTTAGTAATTTCCAAAATACACATGCACACATGAGGTGGTTGCGTAGAGAAATCTCATCGCAACAGTCACATAACATAGTGTCTCATTAGAGATTTTTTTATCAAGACAAACGTCAAACTTAACGCGAATTTGTGGAGGGTGGCAACAGTTGCACAAAAACAACAATATGGCGTATTCATTATTGTTTTTTATATATGCAGTTTGACAACTGTAACAACCACCATAATAATCAACTGTTTAACTAAGGTTACCTTGTATATATTCGCATTGATTTTGACGTTTGTTTTGATATAAATTTATCTAATGTATACACTAGGTAATACATTTTATAATACTAATATTTGAATCTACACATGATATAATTCTCTCAGAGAGCGACACAAAAATCTACACGTAACAGAATATGAAAGATTTTTCTTTCAGAGAGTGTCAAATTAGCTCTCTGAGAGAATTATACGTTTGGCTTGATAAAAAATTGTTTAATATAGACCAGGGATGTCAAAATTGGTACACTAGTATATATATATATATTTTTTTGATACAATTGTACTTATCAGATGCGAAGGTCCGTCAGGCGTCTCCGGTTTCGTTTCCAGAGAGCCAGACGTACCGGCGCTGATGATCTTGCTGAGCATGAGACTGACTATCGGTTAAACTTGAGAACGTACAAGGACATGATTGTTAGAGTGAAAGAGGACGATTGGAGGAGTTTCGTACGGGACAATAGGGATGATCCCTGGGGTACGATTTATCGTATTTTTAGGGGTAAGAATAATAGGCAGGCTGACATAGAATCTCTACAGGTTGGTGATGTCACATTATCAACTTGGAAAGATTGTACTAACGAACTTTTGGGGGTTTTCTTTCCTAGGGCGGAGTCGGATGACTACTCTCCTCTCATTAGGGAGATGGTCATTCCTCCAAACTTAGTTAGATCGGAAGTCGAGGACAGTATTTGCCGGGTCAGAAGCAGAAAGTCTCCAGGTATGGACGGTATGACTGGAGAGATGTGTAAAAGCATCTGGAAAGCCATACCTGAGTACTTGGAGGCAATCTTTGGGAGGTGCATTAGTGGGGGCTATTTTCCTGGGACTTGGAAATGTGCTCGCGTTGTTGTTCTTCTGAAGTCTCCTGATAGGGTGAGGAGTAATCCACGCTCTTATCGGGGCATCAGTCTCCTTCCAGTACTTGGAAAAGTGCTGGAAAGAGTCATGGTGAATCGACTGAAGGAGGACGCCAACGAGGGTACTTCTGAGTTCCAATTTGGTTTTAGGGAAGGTAGGAGTGTTGAGGATGCATGGATGCATGTTAGGAGTTCGGTTGGTGAGTCGTCTGCCAAATATGTCTTAGGCATATATGTGGACTTTAAGGATGCGTTTGATTATCTTTCGTGGGGTAGTGTTCTCCGTAGGCTAGAGGAATTGGGCTGTCGGGAGTTAGCTCTATGGAAGAGCTACTTCAGCGGCAGAAAGGCGTGTGTGGTAGGTGCCAGCGACACGATTTGGAAGGATGTTGTCCGTGGATGTCCGCAGGGCTCCATCTGTGGTCCATTTATATGGAACATAATGATGGATCCCCTGTTGAGGCATCTCGGCCGTTCTTTCAAATTGTGTGCGTATGCGGATGATCTACTCATTCTTGTCGAAGGCCAGTCTCGTGCTGAGCTAGAGACCAGGGGTGGGGAGGTCATGCGTGGCGTCTGTGAGTGGGGCGATCGTGCAGGCGTCGAAGTGGCGATGGACAAAACTGAGATAATGCTGCTCAAGGGCAGATTATCTCGGGGTCGTCCTCCACTCATTCGACCTGGCAACGTTAGTCTTAGATATGCGACTGAGGTCAAGTATCTGGGAATAATGATGGGCGAGAGGATGAATTTTTTGGTTCATCTTTCTCATGTTAGGGACAAGTTGACTGCTGTTGTAGGTAAGGTCAGGCGCATCCTTAGGAGTGACTGGGGCCTCAGCAGATGTGCTGTGCGTACTATGTATGAGGGTCTATTCGTTGCTTGTGCAACGTTTGGCGCTCCTGTATGGCGTAAGACAGTTATGTCTGTTGCTGGCAGAAACAAGGTCTTGTCGTGTCAGCGGGTTGCTATGTTAGGGTGTATGCCAGTATGCCGGACTGTTTCAACTGACGCACTACAGGTTCTGCTAGGTGTAGCACCCCTTGATTTGGAGGTAATGCGTCCTGGTATTATCTTTAAAATCAAGAAGGGACTACCACTTCTTGTTCATGATTGGCTTTCTGCTTCTGATTTGGTGAATGGGGAGATTAGGCATAGCAAGGCACTCTTAGACGAGTGTCTTGTTTCTAGGTGGAGGACGCGTTGGACGAACAGCGACAAAAGGAGGGTAACGTATGAGTTTATACGTGACGCGGACTTCGTACGTGAACGCCCTGACTTTGGCTTCGGCTTTTTACTGACGGGACATGGCTCACTTAATGCATTTTTGCATAAATGAAGTCTGTCCGACTCTCCGGAATGTGGGTGTGGGAGGGGACAGCAGGATTCGTGGCATGTAATTACTACATGTCCTTACTATGATGACATTAGGGATTTAGATGGTATGGGTATTACTCATACTGGGGCGGGATGGGATTATAGTAGGGTCTTAGAGGACAGTAGGACTTTGGGAGCGTTTGCACGCGAAGTATTTGTTAGGAGAAGTAGGAGACTTAGTGGAGGTAGTCACCTATAAAAGCCACTCTTAGCTGTTGGACTCTGATGACACCGATGCTGCCTCTTCTGCGTTTGATGCCTGTTCCAGCTGTCGCGGTTGTTCCTGCCGATCCCGGAAGATGATTTGTGGTTGCTGTGGTTCCAGTTGACCTCTTTTGGTGCATCGTTGTTTGGTTGTATGTCCTGTGTGTTCCTCCTTTTTGGTTGCTCTCCCTTCTGGAGTTGCTGGGTCATCCGTGAGGGTGGCTTAGTCTAGTGTCGTGAATGTTTTGTCTTCTGTTCGTGATGTCCCTTGTCTTCTGTTCGTGATGTCCCTTGCCGGTGTCACACCGTGTGACCAATGAGTCGCCCGTGAGGGTTAATTGTTAATTGTTGGTGTGTCCTTTTGTATGTCCATCTATGTTGGTGTTTGTGGCGCGTGGCGGGCCACCAGTCCCGAACTATTTGGAGTTCAACTGGTAGTAGTCATTCTTGGCTACGAAGTCTGACCGGAGACTTAATTCTGGTACCACGGGAGTCAGGAGCCCCTGGAACCTCGGTTCCAGCCTGACTGTTGGTGTGGCCCCTTGGGGAGCATCGTGGTGGCTGTGGTTTATACCCAAATCGCAGGGAAGGACTTAAGCTTAAGTCCGGTGTGGAGTTGCATTTTCCAACCGGGTGCCGTGACCCATAGAACGGTAGGAGTTTTAGATAGGCTCCGCCCCTAACCAAGGGGGAAGGCATGTCCAAATACATGTCTTCAAATTGGTACCCAGGTATGACAGTCTGTCACATTTGGGGGCGTTGGTGGGCGCATTGTACTCACCCGGTGTTAAGACCACCGTGGGGTAGGGCCGTAAGGCAGGTACCCACATTAATCTGTAACACATCTGTACTTATTTTGCTATAATTCGAAACTAAAAAGTACAATGGCACACCAATGATCAATTTGGTACAATATAAATTTGTTTTTAATCTCAATTTTTTCTAAAGTTGCTATAGGAAATCATCTTATTTAGAAACCAAGTTTCAAATTTAATTGCAAAAAATTAAAAAATCTGAAATTATTATCTGAAACCCTTCTCGCCTGACGCGTGCCCGATCTCAAAAAAAACAAAACACAACAAAAAAAACGGAAACTAAAATATCAAGATCACTTAATAAAGCATAAGAACCGATGGTATGAGACTGGTGTTAGACTCATTAGCTGCCCTCCCAACCCAGTCGCGAAAATGTCCAATTAATTTTCCTTCAGCGACCCCAAATCCCACCCCGACCTTTCTTTCACTTACCGGTCTATCATCACCTTTACCTTAAATAATTAAGCCAACATTTCTTCTATATATAACAATTCAAATATAAAACATCATTTATTTAAATTATGTAACCTAAATAAAAAGGTAAGAATAATAATGATAATAAAATTAATACTACTAAAAATAATGCTAACAAATTATAATTTCTCTTTTCTTTCCAGCCATTACTTTTTTTATAATTTTTATTATATGTATTGTTTTTCCTATTTATTTGAACTTGTATATATATATGTATGTATCTTTTTTATGAAAAACAATAGTTCTATTAAAATATTTTCCTTTTCCCTTTCAGAGCTCAAATTACGAACCTATTTTCCAATTTAGGACATTCGTTTAAAGTTTTCAAACTTAAAGGAGCTCCCTGAAGCTGACTATACTCTAATATTTTCTTCTTCTTCTAACGACTTTCTCGCCAAATTTGAGCACTAAATTTGTAAGTATCTCAATATCCTTTTCTTTATATATATATATATACAAATTACTAACTTTTTTTTTCTCTTTTTTTATGCTGTTTTTTCTTTTCTTATTGAAAAACTAACACATACACAATCACGTAGGACACAATTTTTTCACAAATGCACAACACTATTCTTACATCTACCTTATATCATATATGTATATATATTTTTTTATAATTTAAAATTCACTATTAATAATTTTCTTATTTTAATTTGTATTAGCTATTATTATTTTTTCTCTTTTAAGATTTAGCTTCAAATGTTCCTTTTTTTATAACTAGTAGATGTATTAAATCACTTTTGTGTCTTAGTTTGTTTTCTTTTTTTTATATATATATATATAATTAAGCTTTTAATACTGTATGAAAAATCTACACTAACAGCCTTAACAAACTATGCATTACTTTTCTTAAATTTTAAATCGTAAATAAATTTACACTACTTAATTGCCTTTTTTTATACAAGAACTTGGTTTTCAGTTTGTATATGACGATTATTAGCTGTTTTCTCGACTGAATTTTGTTTCGTTTGTTTTTGGTGACAGAATTTCTTTTAACTATAATAATAAAGTGTTACCTGGCTATGTCTCCTTGTTTTTTCTTTCCTCTCCAGATATTGTTTATGGGGAATTTTCTTCTTATTGGACACGACAATAGCCAGCTATGTCACAAACACAAAAAAAAAAAACGACAAAACCACAACTATTAAATTTTAAACCTTTCTAATCAATCGTTATAACTTATTAACGTTCTTAAAGAACTTTGGATTATAAAACATTAATAATTTTTAACATTGATTATAAATCTTTACACTATTTTTTTTATACTATTTCTTTTCTACAAAAAAAACTTACGTTTTGTTGTTGACTGTATTGTTGAAATTAATAAAAAAAATGAAAATAGATTAAAAAACTGATTTTTGCAGTTATTTTCTTCCTTTGTAACTTTTTTTAAAATTTCCACAGATAAATTTTACACGTTACACGTCACAGCACCAAATAAATTTTGTTTATGTTCCTCATCTCACTTTTGTCCCTTTTTATATTCTCACCTATATACCCCAACTGATTTTCGCCGGCTAAATTTCCCGCCTAAGCTTCCCCATTCATATAATATACAAATTTTCCCGCTGCGACCCCATTTATTAAAACATATACATATGTAAATTTTTTCATAATATATAAACAAAATTTAAAATTTGGTGGACTTTCATTATTGATTAGTCTCTATCTTCATCATTTGTTATTCCCATATTGTTTTCCCTATTTTCCCTTGCGAAACATCCGTAACACGTTACAGTGATCACGTCCGGAGACCTCACTAAATAATTCAATCGGTAGTAGCGATGGGCGGATTGCTAACTTTTCTATCTTTTCTGTAACCCGATACTTGAATAATTGCACGCGTATTTTATGTATATATATTCACATTTATTAACGAGTGGTTCTTACAATAACTTACAGAATATAGGAGTATATATAAAGAAATGCAGTTAGAATGACAAATGTCATTTGATGCAAATACAATGTTGCCATATTATTAATAATAATTCACAATGGTTCATAACAATCTCCCACACTTAATTGAGATCTTGTTATTTATAAACTAAAAAATATAATTCATTTTAATACATTTTGAATATTGAAATATAGTAAATAAAATAATAGGTTATTTTTCTTTCTCTTATCTAATTATTCAGGAACATAATCTCGAAGATATGTTGGTGTGTTGCGTACCCTTGCGGACCTTCGTATAACTTGATCCTGACTAGGTTGAGACTCTTGCGTTATTTGCGGCTCCTGTATCCTTGGAGGATTAGGCTGTTCAGTTACCTGCGATTCCGCATTCTGTTGGTTTTGAGAATTTGTAGTTGGAAGAATATACTGGCTGTACTCTTGAGTTTGTTGATTTGTAGATTTATTTAAATTACTTGAAGAGCTACTTGAATCAATGTTATTAGCAGCAATGTCTGGTGCGAAATGTACTTTTCGTTGTTGTACTCTTGTGACCTTAAGTTGATCGATGTGACGTTTAAGCGTATAACCATCATCTAGTTTAACTAAATAATGAAGTTGACCATATTTACGAAGAATTGTTCCTGTTTTCCATACTGTTTTGTTGTTTCGAATGTGTAGAACTTGAACTCTTTCTCCCACGCTTAATTGACGAACACCTAGAATTGGTTTTGTGTATTCGAATTTCATTGTTTGCTTTAAGGCATCTAATCTTATTCGTATCCGTCTATTAAAGTAAAGTTCAGCAGGACTTTTTCCACAGTTGAGTGGTGTTGCTCTATATCTTTGAAGGATTTCATTGACTTTCTTTTGTAACGTACCTGGTTCTGATGACATAGCTTTTAATTTACGTTTTAATGTTTGAACGTTGCGCTCAGCCAAACCGTTTGTACTCGGATGTCCCGGAGCGATTAATTTTTGGAAAATACCATTTTTAATGCAATAAGATTTGAATTGATCACTTGTGAAAATTGAAGCGTTATCGGATACCATTACTGATGGAAAACCATGAGTAGTAAAAATGTCGTCTAGAAGATTTATCGTACTTTGAGTTGTCGGAGAGTCACGTATCACTCTAAATTCTGACCATTTTGACTTTGCATCTACGACAATTAAAAAAGTATGATCTTGAAATGGCCCTGCGTAGTCGATATGAATTCTTTCCCAGTTTTCATCTGGCTCTTGCCATTGGTGTAGTGGGGCTTTTGACGGTTTGTTCTGAACTTCAACACAGGATTCACATGACCTTACCATGTGAATCCTGTGCTGTTTCATTTTTGTAATCCCTGGATGGGTGTGATGTAATTCTTGAAGAAGTTGAGGCTGGAGGCTTTTTGGAATGAGAACTCTTTGTCTCTTGAATATAACACCATTATTGAGTGTGTATTTGGTTTCTTCATCATCACTATTTTGTAAATTTGATAAAATTTTAGAAAGTTCTGGATCTTTTGCTGTTTCCGCTGCCAGTATTTCAGCATATATATATGTTTATTGGAAATTACAAAAATTGATTCACAACATAATTCATTTACCTCTTCATTGATGATTTTGTCTATAGATGGCTTTTCGATTACTTGTGGAGCACTAGATAAACAATCAACATTTGTATGTTCTGAACCTTTCTTGTAGACTATTTGATAGTTGAAACTTGACAAAAATTCGGCATATCTTAATAACCTGGCTGATGTAATTGAAGGCATCTTGTTGTTTTGATGAAATATGCGCGTTAAAGGGCGGTTATCTGTTATGAGCTGAAATTTTCTCCCGTAGAGGTATATGAAAAAATGATTGATGGTAAATATTATAGCTAATGCTTCGCAATCTAATTGGCTATAATTCTTTTCAGCTGTTGTTAATGACCTTGATGCGTAGGCAACTTGGCGTTCTATACCGTTGACTATGTGAGAGAGCACACCTGATATCCCTGTAGGACTAGCATCACATGCGACTATAACTGGTAGTTCTGGATCGAAAGGCATCAAGACTTTATCACTGGAAATTATATTTTTGAGTTTTACAAATGCAGCTTCACAATTTGATGACCAAAAGAATTTTTTATCTTTCTGGAGCAGTTGACGTAATGGGTAAGTTATTGAAGACATGTCTGGAATAAATCTGGAGTAATAGGTTACCATGCCCAAAAATCTTCGGACATCATCCACTGTAGTGGGTCGAGGCATATTTAGAATTGCTGCAATTTTCTTATGTGATTTTGAAATTTTGTTGTATTGTACAACGTGTCCCAGATATTCAACCTGAGTTTGAAAAAACGTACATTTATTTTTATTTAAATGAAGATCATATTGTTTTAGACGCTTGAGGCATTCTATTAAATTTTGTTTACATTCAGCTTCCGTCGTGCCATGTATTATAATATCATCGAAGTATGACATCGTTTTGTTTAATCCGGATAAAATTTGTTCAATTTTGCGATTGAATTCCGATGGGGCAGTTTTTATGCCAAAGGATAAACGGTTAACTTTGAAAGTTCCCTTATGGGTCGATATTGTTTGAATTTCACTAGATTCTTGATCAACTCGAAGATGTAGATAGGCTTTATATAGGTCAAGCCGACAAAAATATTTTGAGCCTTTCAGATTATTTAAAATTTCATCTATACGTCGAATTGGATAGTTGGCAGAAACTAAATGAGGGTTAACACCTGGCTTATAATCGACACAGAGTCGAACACCTCCGTCTGGTTTCGTAATTATCACTAGAGGCGATCCCCAATCACTCCTTTCACATTTTGAAATAATACCAGCTGCTTCTAAATCATTGAGCTCCTTCTCAACGCGTTCTCGAAGTGCACATGGAAGTTCTCGTTCCTTAAAGAATGCTGGTTTTGAACCTTGACGAAGTTGAAGAGTGACTTCGAAATTTGGGACATAACCAACTTTTTCCGTAAAAACGTCCTCAAAATTGTTGATGATATCTGCAATAGAATCGAAATTATGTTCATTCACTGTAATTAATTAATGTTCTAAAGTGATGGCTGTCCACTTCATGTAAATTAATTCCTAAATGGCGAATCAATGCTCGACCTAAAAGTGCATCTTATTCGTGGGGAACTACATACAACTCCTCTTCCCTTATGATGTTGTTATATTTAACTTTTACATTTATTTTGCCATCAGGAATTATGATGTTTTTCGTATATGATCGAAAAGCAATCGTTGAAGGTTCTAGTGGTGCCTTTATTTGTAATTGATTGTATTGGTTTCTTGGTATTAGTGTATAACCAACACCAGTGTTCATTTCAATGAACAACAAAATACCCAGCCCTGAAGCCATTTATTAATGCCCCCAAACCACAGCCAACTTCAACCACAATATACAAAAAAGTCATTCGTAAAGCAACAGCCTAACGTTCGTGTCGAAGATCTTCCATTACTTAAATATAATAAAATTTATAATAAAGTGAATTTATAGTAAAGTGTTCATAAAGTGTAAATAAAACGTACACTAAAATTGTTAAAAATTAAATTAAATTTACTAAAATACTAATTCTAAATTTTGTAAAATACTAATACTAAAAAATTCTCGAATTCAATATATACTGAAATATTATAACGTTTTGGAAATTTATGTTTTTTTTATATACATAAATAAATGCCGTTATAGGAACTAGTCCCTTGCCCCTAAACCCGTCTATTCATGGTCCTTTCGGTGTAACAAATTAAAAGTGAAACAGTGAATATATGAAAAATACAGTCCACAACTCTAAAACAAAATTAATAAATAAAAGTTTACAATAAATAAAAATAAGTAGAAATCAAAAGACTACGCAAAATTCTGAAATAAAAATCAACAAACAATAAACGCAAATAAACAAACAAATCTTGTAATATTATTACAATAAATAGACACAAAAATAAGAAAAAGTTACACAAAGTACAAAACAAAAATTAAAAACAAAACATAAAATCGTGCACAAGTAAGAATATATAAAAACACAAATAAAAATTTTAAAAATAAATACACAATAATTACAAACAACAAATATACAATAACATTTTTTTCACAATAAACAAAGAATAAAAACAAAACAGTGAAAACAACACAAAATAACTAATATTGTAAACAAAAAATAAATTAACAAAAAACATATTCATAACAATATTTATTTTGAACAAAAAACCACCACCAAAAATATCAGCACAACAAACAGAATAAATAAAAACAATATACAAGTGTCCTAAAATTACAAATAATAAAAACTTCATAACAGATATATATACACACACCTACACACAATACTAACAGCTACATATTACAACAACAACACTGTAAATCAACACAACATATTACACCGGGAAGAAAGAACAAAGAAGAAACTAAAACACAAGAGATTTTTTTTTGATCTCTTGTTAAGGTTTGTACCCTATACCCAGCAAACAAGGTAAGTTTGTATTTTTTGCAACTTACATAAATTATTATTTCCAACATTCTTTGCGATAAACTTCTTTATATATTGAGACAATATATTATTAAAATATATTTCTATTTATCCACCCACCCTACTTGAAGTTTAACGAAGATATTTCATTTTGGGAATATATATTTCCTATAAGGAAATAATAATACCTACTTTCTTGTGTAGCGTATACTTTTAACAATAAAAGACCCAGTTGGAAATTTTGTCTGCTGGTACAAAAGTTTTAATTTTTTTTAAGCTTTAAGACTTTAAATTTTATACACGACAAGGATTAAATAACTTGTTTCATTTATTTATTTGTCGATTTATAATTGTTGTTTTTTTTTACCCAAAATGTCTTCATAAAAATCTTTGGCTGCCGATTTAATGCGCTACATCTAAATCGATTTGGAAGCTTTCGATGAGGATTATCGCGCTACCCCAGAGAGTTCCCAATCACTACCCGCGCTCAAGTTTAAGAAACGCGAGCTTGAAGATTTATGGAAGAATATCGACCATAAATTTAGACAAATTAGGGAGTCTTCTGAATTGAATAACCCAGAAAAGGCGGAAAATATTAATTTTACGGAAATTGTACAACACGTCAGATCTGCTAAGAACTTTTATAGAACCAGCATGATAACAATTGACGAATCAATTGAGGAAGTTACCGTACCAACACCCGACCCTCTTTACCCGAAACACCGGCTTCGCAAAACAATGATTCCGTAGCCTTTAATGTACCCCCTTGCGATATGCCCACTTTTAGTGGTGATTTCAAGTTTTGGGCTTCCTTTAGAGACCTTTTTAAGGCAATATATGGAAACAACACACGTTTAAGTGGAGTTGAAAAACTTTTTTATTTAAAGCAAAAAACTAGCGGCGAAGCCAAAGAAATTGTAGACAATGCTCCTCTAACAAATGAAGGTTTTCTTATAGCTTGGTCCCAACTAGTGTCTCAATATGAGAACAGAAGAATGCAAATTAATGCACAATTAAAAACCCTTTTCAATTTACCCGCCGTAAACACCATGTGCAGTGCTTCTATAAGAAAACTCCAAAGAAAGATAAACTACTGCATTTCAAACTTAAATTCGTTAGAGATTGATACGGATAATTGGGATCCTATCTTTGTATATCTCTGTTCAACGAAACTACCCAGAGAAACCCGAAGAGAGTTTGAAAAAACTCTGCAAGATTGTGCTGAAATGCCGTCTTGGACAGACTTAGATCTGTTTTTGACAAACACTTTCAAGGAACTAACATCAGTTAATGATATTTTAGATCCTAACACTAACCCTAACCCAAATACACACCCAAAACTCAAAAATGCTCAGGAAAATAGGAATATTTTCGATAGAAGAGGCAGAGTATTTCACAATGTAACCCATTCTACAAATGATACCCACCCGAAGAACAAACCTCAAAATGAGAACAAATTCTCTAAATTTAATACCCAAAATAACCCAAATAGTCAAAAGTATTCAAATACTCAAAATCACCCAAATACCAGAAACGGCCCAAATACCCAAAATAAACCAGATGGGTCTATTTGCAAACTATGCAAAAATAATCATACACTTAGAGAATGTTCAACGTTTACTTCATTAGGAGTAAGCGAGAGGATAGAATTTGTAAAAAAGAATGGAATTTGTTACAATTGTTTAGCCATTGCTCATGTAATCAAAGATTGTCAAAGCACATTTACCTGTAGATATTGTGGTGGAAGGCATAATACTCTTTTGCACAAACCAAATTCAAACCCAAACCCACAAGTTGACGATAATCAGCCGTCAACATCACGAAATGCAGGTCAGTCTTTCTCAACCCAAACCCTGTCGAACAAACCCATATTAGATGATAGAACGAAGTTACTGGGAACAGTAGTACTGTACGTTGACGTCCAGGGAGAATTATTCCCAGCAAGAGCGCTTATTGATCCAGCTTCCGATTTTTCCTTTGTTTCTGATAAACTTAGACGAAAATTACACTTACCCACTACACCCATTGTTGCTGAAATTTCAGGATTGAATGAAGTGGTATCAGCTCGCTCTAATAAACTTTGCGAAGTTATGTTGAAATCCAACACCCAAAATCATTTCAAATTGAATATCCAAGCAATTGTTGTAAAAACCCTTACAAAAAATTTACCCACCCAAAATTTAGATCCCACACTCATAAAAGACTTGGAGAATATTCAATTAGCTGACCAAAAATTCTATAAGAGTAGACCCATAGATTTCATTATTGGTAGCGATTTTTACCCACAAATAATTAAACCCGGTGTTAAGAAAGATTTTCTCAACACTTTAATAGCTCAAGAAACTGAGTTTGGATGGATTTTAACAGGACCTATTCAAAAATCACACAACACCCAACCCATAGTTTCATATTTCAGTTCTGTCACACTTGATAAATGTTTGAACAAATTTTGGGAAATTGAAGAAATACCCACAGAACCCAATAAATCCGAGGAAGAATGTTCTTGCGAGGATAATTACACGGCAACTACCCATCGTTTACCCAATGGCCGTTATCAAGTAAATCTTCCATTTCGACACCCACCAGTTGAGTTAGGAAACTCACGCCATATAGCAATGGCACAATTTTTGAGAAATGAGAAGAATTTAATGAAGAAACCCGAACTTAAGATAGAATATGATAACGTCCTTCAAGAATATATTGATTTAGGTCATATGAAAGTTATTAAAAATAACCCAAATGCATCTTCAAACACCCATTATTACTTACCCCATCATGCTGTTGTTAAACTCGATCGTGTCACAACGAAAGTTCGAGTTGTTTTTAATGCTTCAAGCAAGACATCAAATAGTAACAGCTTAAATGATGCTCTATATACTGGTCCTACCCTGCAACAAGATTTAGTTGTACTCATTTTGAAATGGCGCTTTTTTAAGATAGTATTTAACGCCGATATTACAAAAATGTACAGGCAAATTATGTTAAACCCTACCCACACACCCTTTCAACGTATACTATTCCGTAAAAACGTCAATGAATCCATTCAAGAATATGAACTGCAAACAGTGACATTTGGTGTCAATTGTGCCCCTTATTTAGCAATTAGAACCCTACACGAATTAGCTAAAGACATTCAAAATACCCACCCAATCGCTTCACAAGTGTTGCGAAATAATATGTATGTAGACGATGTTTTAGCTGGTGGTCATACTGTTGAAGAAGCTAAGGAGACTCAATCACAGTTGATCCAAGCTCTTGACTCTGCTGGTTTTCCTCTAAGGAAATGGATTTCCAACACTAAGGAACTTTTAAACAATTTACCAGAAGATCATTTACTTGATGTGGATTTGCTTACCCTACCAGAATCCAATAATGCAAAGACATTAGGCATTCGATGGAATGCGAAAGAGGACGCATTTTTCTTTAATGTACCCTTAATAGAGAGAAAATCAGCTTACACTAAACGAACTGTTTTATCAGATATAGCTCGTCTTTTTGACCCAGCTGGTTGGTTAGCGCCGATTGTAATTACTGCTAAAATTATCATGCAGCAAATTTGGCAAGATAACACAGCTTGGGATGAATGTCTTAACCCACTAACCCTAATAAAATGGCAAAAATTTTTGCAGTTCTATGATAATATAAATAAAATTCGTATTCCAAGATGGATTAATTTTTCACCTTCAGTAAAAATTGAGTTCCATGGTTTTTCAGATGCTTCTGAAAAAGCCTACTCTGCAGTTTTATACGCACGAGTCATACCCATAGACGGTCCAAATACCGTAAACCTACTCTTCGCTAAGACGAGAGTTGCCCCAATCAAAGTTATCTCATTACCCAAACTAGAACTTTGTGGTGCTGTATTGTTGGCTAATATGACACATAATTTACTTAAACAGTTAAAATTACCCCTGCACCAAACCTATTTTTGGACAGATTCCTCAATTGTGTTAGATTGGCTCAATAAACAACCCAACTCATGGAACACATTTGTAGCTAACCGCGTTTCTACAATTTTGACAACAGTAGGCATTGATAACTGGAATCATGTTGCCTCATACGACAACCCAGCTGATGTTGCTAGCAGAGGATGCAATGCAGATGAATTGAAGGATGACAATCTATGGTGGAATGGTCCCTCATGGTTAAAAGAATCTACATCGAAATGGCCAACAACAGATAAACCCTTTATAACTCAAGCTGAAGCTAAAATTAGTCAATCGTTTTCTACAACGGTTAATACTCACCCTTATAACCCTTCCTTGGAAAATACGAATAACCCTAACCCAGATATTTTGTCACGATTTTCAAAATTATCTAAAGCTTTAAGAGTTATGTCATATGTCTATCGATTTTGTGATCGCGCATCATATACCAGTAGAAATACAATTGGAAATTATAGAATTATTCTTGATCGAAGTAATACCCAATCAGTCAAAGAAAGACTTGATAAACTACTTACCCACCCAAGTATTGAACTTGATGCGACTGAAATAAAATCAACCCAATACCCAAACATAGTAACCTACTTACCCTAACACCATTTTTAGACTCTAACAATATATTGCGTGCAAATGGTCGACTGGCCAATTCCAAAAGTTTGTCATATTCCGAAAGACACCCAATCTTATTACCCTATGCAAGTCCATTTGCAAAATTATTAACTCAACATGTGCATTTGGTAACCCTACACGGAGGAAATCAACTTATGTTGAGATTAATACGTTCTGGATATTGGATACCGAAACTTCAGAATCTTATCAGTTCTGTAGTTAATAAATGTTTAGCATGTACGAAATATCGGAATAGACAAACCACCCAGTTCATGGCAGCTTTGCCGCCAGAACGTACACAATTAACTAGACCATTTTATAATGTTGGAGTTGATTTTTCCGGACCATTTGATATCAAAGTTTATAATGGTAGAGCGTGTAGAATAACTAAAGGTTACGTATGTGTTTTTGTTTGCTTTGCAACAAAAGCTATCCATTTAGAGCCAACATCTGACCTATCTACCCAAGCCTTTATGGAAGCATTTGCCCGATTTTTTTCGAGGCGGGGATGCCCTATCGCCATATACTCAGACAATGGAACAAATTTTATTGGAGCTAATAAGTTGTTAAAAAAAAGAGCGACAGGAATTCATTAAACAACTAAAAGGAACTGTCACATCCATGAACAGTCTACAAAATTTGACATGGCATTTTATACCCCCCGGAGCTCCACACATGGGCGGACTCTGGGAAACAGGCGTTAAAAGTTTTAAGTCACACTTAAAGAAATTGAACACCCTAAAATATACATTTGAAGAGCTTACTACACTTCTAGCAAGAATTGAAGGATGCTTGAATTCAAGACCCTTAAGCCCGTCAAGTGAAAACCCACAAGATTTAAACCCGTTAACCCCAGATCATTTTTTAATTGGCTCACCCATATTAACCCCTGCAGAACCCGATTTAAGTAATGAGAATATTACCCTTGCAAACAGATGGCAAAAGTTGAAGATTCAACATCATTACTTCTGCAGAAGATGGAAAGACGAATATCTTAAAGAGCTCCATAAAAGATACAAGTGGAAGAACCCTAAACGTCAAGTTGAAGTTGATGACATTGTTGTTGTAAAACAAGACAACCTACCCCCGAACGAATGGTTACTTGGACGGGTTGTAAAGACTTACCCAGGTTCTGATCAAAGAAACCGAGTAGTTGACCTACGAACTTCAACTGGAATTATGACTCGACCAATAACCAAAATTGTCATCTTACCCACTAGTTAGTGTAATACTTCTAGTATAACCCTATCTTCAACTAATTAACCAACTCAATACACTAACCTACTTATGTGTAACTACTTTGAATTAACCCCTCACTCTAACCCATTAACTCATTCCATACTTTTAATCATTCATATGCATATTATTTTTCACAGAGAATGGCAAATGGCAATAGCAACAGGCATAACCAACGTTCTAGCCGCAAGTCAGTTCGTTCACAGAACCACAACACCTCTCGCCACTCAGACCGCAAACCAAAACCATCTCAACCGAAACGTTATTTTGGTTGTGGTATTTGTCAGGCCGATCACCGTTTGACGGACTGCAATAAATTTATTAGAATGAACTTGGCACAGAGGTACAAGACCGCAGTAAGTCTTCACTATTGTGTGAATTGTTTGGCCAGGAACCATTTAATTGGGAAGTGTTCCAGCAAGGCTCGTTGTCACAAATGCGGTGGAAAACATCACTCTACACTGCATGGGCCAGAACGAATTCTAAAAGATTTGACGAAAGAACGCTCCGCAACACCCCCTGCCACGAGCACTACACCCATACCTGCTCCCCGACGATCATTAACCAAACCAATTACGACAACTATCATAACCACCTCCATGACGAAAACATTTGTTCCCACGGTAATGGTTGAAGTGATTATGGAGGAAGGAAATAAACAAGCGAGAGCCATATTGAATCCTACCCTAACAAAATCTCGTATTTCTCTGGCATTTGTGAAAGATAGCTGGTTAAACCTCTTTAAAATTGATGACGAAGTTTACGTCAAAGCCTTGATAGCTTCAAGCGTCACGTTAAATGTAAGGTATGAAATCTGCATGCAGGTGGTGAACGATTTGCCAAAACCCCCTTACCAGAATGCAATGGATGAGTCCATCAAAAACAAAGTGAGTAGGATCTCCCTTGCCGACACAGAGTTCTATTCGAATACACCAGTAGCAATGGAGATTGGAGGTGATCTGTACACTAGTATAATCCAGCCAAATGTAATCCATATTGATGGGAGATCCCTTATAGCACAAGACTCCACCCTTGGATGGTTGATCATGGGATCATTAACCAATTAAATATGTGATGAAGTACTTTACATATATTTTATTACCCTAATTTACACTAACCCCATTTCTTTGAACACATAAAAATAATTATCCTTTTACTTCACAGGTTGCCAGGCCCGGGAGGATGTTCATTTCAATGAACAACAAAATACCCAGCCCTGAAGCCAATTATTAATGCCCCCAAACCACAGCCAACTTCAACCACAATATACAAAAAGGTCATTCGTAAAGCAACAGCCTAACGTTCGTGTCGAAGATCTTCCATTACTTAAATATAATAAAATTTATAATAAAGTGAATTTATAGTAAAGTGTTCATAAAGTGTAAATAAAACGTACACTAAAATTGTTAAAAATTAAATTAAATTTACTAAAATACTAATTCTAAATTTTGTAAAATACTAATACTAAAAAATTCTCGAATTCAATATATACTGAAATATTATAACGTTTTGGAAATTTGTGTTTTTTTATATACATAAATAAATGCCGTTATAGGAACTAGTCCCTTGCCCCTAAACCCGTCTATTCACCAGTGTCGACTTAAAATTTTTGACGGCGTCCATTTATTTAGACTGTGGCATAGTACTTATCAGCATCGATATTTTTATTGTGTTGATTTGAAAAAATATCAACAATTTGGTTGATACCATAAATTTTATTGATTGAATCGTCATGTTCATCATTTTTATAGATTGAATTGTTATTAGATTTCAATAAAGTTTTTATACATACTTGTTGTACGTGACCACTTTTTCCACACGATTTACATTTCAGGTTATGTGGGTTAGTACGGCAGTCTTTTGTTCTGTGGTTGTCTCTACCACACCGTATGCACAATTTGTCGATACCGAGCTGGCTGTAGTTAACTCTTGATTTTGAACGAATTTGTGGTCCTGAAGACTGGTTTCTGGACCGAATTTTTCGTCTGCTTATTGATCTTGATTGCATTTTATTGACCGTATTATTGATGGGCTGCTTCGTATTTAGTTCACGACAATCTATTTTTGATGCTTCTAATGATAAAGCTTTTTCAACAATTTTCGTAAAATCGTCTTCTTCAGATTGAAGTAGTTGTTCCCGGATTGCGTTATCATTTATGCCACGTATAAATTGGGCCCGAAGGAAAAAGTTTGATACACAAACTCACATTCATTCGTATCTCGACGTAGTAACGCTACATAATCAGCAACTGTCTGCTCTTCGCCTTGGTATGTTGATAAAAATCGATGTTGACTTACCAGAATGTTCTTTTTGCGGCATAGATGAGTTTCCAAAATTTTTATTAAGTCGTCGTATTCGACGGTGTTGACTGTCTTGGGGGCAATCAATGAAACTAGAAGTTTGAAGTGTGTAGATCCAGTTGAATTTATCAACATTTGATGGCAAAGTGTTTTATTAGTAAAAACACCCTTCATTGTCAAATAATTTTCGAAACGTTGACGGTATAATTTAAAATTTTCCTTTTTCTCGTCAAAATTTTCAAATGGAGGTAACATAACCTGCAATGTCGGTTGCTGCTGTTGTTGTTGTTGTGTTTGTGCATTATTTGTATTGACTTGCTGTAGAAAATCACGCTATATTCTGTTGAAAGCTTCTAGAAGTTGCGCAAATTGGTTAGCATCCATTTTGAAGAAAAAATTTTGTTGTTGCTGCTGGTGTAGAGACAATTTTCATTTACTTGTTGAACTTGATATTTTTCCTTGTAATGTCGAATTTATTTTGATGATTTATTGAATGTTTTCTTTTTGAATTTCATACATTGAATTTACGTTTTTATACTGTCGCCACTTTTCTATCTTTTCTGTAACCCGATACTTGAATAATTGCACGCGTATTTTATGTATATATATTCACATTTATTAACGAGTGGTTCTTACAATAACTTACAGAATATAGGAGTATATATAAAGAAATGCAGTTAGAATGACAAATGTCATTTGATTCAAGTACAATGTTGCCATATTATTAATAATAATTCACAATGGGTCATAACACTAACTTCACCTATTTACCAGGCTGTCAGCAATTTCAGCAACATAATTTTATTTCATTCATTGTTGTAATTTTTATTTGATTTTAAAATTTTCAATATTTTTTATCAATGAAAATACAACCATGTGCCTTTTTAGTAATATCTACTATGTTCACTAAACGTAGCTTTTACACATCTACATACTGGCACAGCTGTTTACTACACAAATAATACACGAGTGGTTGGTAAGTATTTATTTAAAAGATTTTCTTTTCTTTTATTTTCAGGTTTCTGGACAACAATACGGCTGGAAAGGAGCAAAACTATAAACTACAGGGTAAGTAAATTATCACTCATCTTTTACTTTTTCCATATACTAACTTTTCTTTTTCTTTACAGGTCTTCTAAAAATTTTCATTAAGGGATGAAATGATAGGTTAGTACGTCTTTAACAAATTTTCTTTTACTTTCTTTTCAGGTTTTTGGGATGAAACTGGAAGTTGAAAGGAACACCACACAAACAGGCAATAAGGTAAGTAATTTGCCATTTAACTATTTTGTTCATATATAATGAAATTTTTTTTCTTTCAGGTCTTGACAAGATTAATATTTGGGTTTGTATGTATCGTTCCGATACTGTTTTTTTTTTTTTTCTAAACTAATACATTTTCTATTTTCTCTCTTTCAGACAAAATCAACTGGGATTGGGCAGGTGTGGTGGATCCATTTCTTATAGGCCCTTTCCTACAACGCTCTGAAATCCACCGGGACTTGGGCTGGAGTGGTTGCTGGAGTGGTTGCCCCTCCCCAACGTTTTCTTCTTTAAACCACATGGAGACTCGGGCAGGAGATTGTGTCTTCACTGGCCGCAAGCCCCTCTCCATATCTTTAAAAATGAAATCCACCGGGATATGGGCAGGAGTGGTGGCTCCATGACAAGAAGCCCCCCTCTAAAAAAAAAATCTAAAATGTGGGACAATGAGGCGCGTTTTAAGCCTCGTCCCAATTGTCCCCCAGGGACCCCCCACGCTAAATTTTTATGGCCAGAGGCGTGGCCCAGGGGTTTATACGCTTACCCCCCATTCCAGTGGCGTGATTCTAGGAATGACAAGGGGTTTATTTTTCCCACCCGCAACAATTAGTTAGGACAAAGCATTATAATTATACTTGATACCCAGTCTCAACTTTTTATATTAAAATAAAATTCTTGTATCAGAGTCTTATAGAGTATTTAATATTCGGAGACTTATTGTCATCAATAATTTGTATTATTAGTATTAATTGTTTAATAAAAACTATGAAGAGATTAAGAAGGATATTTTTGATGGAATTAAGGAAGAAATAAAAAGCATTTACTGGCAGGAAATATAAATTGTTATCAAAATTTTTATAAATACCATTATAATTTATCAAAATATTAAAGGTTAAATAATACTAGCAGTGTTTTGTTGCTCCCGTTAGGTGTTAACGTTGACTGTTAGCAAAAAGAAAAAAACGACATTAAGCCGATTTATGAGCACTTTGTATTTATTTGTAAATTTCACCACTAAATTTACACATTTTTATTTATAAAATTAAAAATTAACAAATTTTTTACTTGAATTTAATTATATTTTTATGTTTGTCCATTTGTTGTCATTCTCATATTCAAAATTATATTTTTATTCAAAAATTTTGGACACTTTTATCGACGTTAAAGGTAACATGTGTAATTCTACGTTAACTCCTAACTTATATGAATTTAAATTTTGAATGAAATTGCCAACAAAACACAGCTACTATTTTCTTTATGTCGATGAAAGTAACTTGAAAATATTAAATTTATTTCGGGAGTTCTACGGCATTTCCTAACTTTAAGTGATAATTTTTATAACAATTTTTTGTTTTGGTACAATTGTGGCAAAAAAAGTACAATTTAAAAAAATGTTAGGTACAATTTAAAAATTCTAATTGACATCCTTTATATATACGCAAGTAGTTATTATATGGCTGTTATGCGGCACTTTTCCATACAAATCTCGGTGCATGCAGAGCTGGGGTTGTGATTCTCAGAAAAGTGTTGGAGAGTGTGAGCTTGTGGTTTTGTAATGTATTGGAGTTAAATGTGTGATTTAGTTTTCTAGCTCGATGCAGTGGTGTTGAGTTTGAGTAATTGTGATGCGGGGTGTTGGTGTATGTCTGAGAAGGAGGTCTGAGTTTCCATCCCTGGTTATGGATGCAGGGGTGTTAGGTGTGAGTAATTTGATCAGGATATTAATGTGAGGGTGTGAGTTGTTGACCTAGGATTTAAATGTATGATTTGAGTTTCTAGATCTGGGTGTTAGTCAAAGTTTTTATTTTTAGATTTAATATAATTGTTTTGTGGTTTGTGTTTGTATCAATGGAAGGAGTATGAGAAAATAAGATAAGAAAATAGTTTTTTGTTTAGAAGTCGCGTGCTAAAGTGAAAAAATTTAAATAAACATTTATTTAATTAAAAAGTTACAATAATCTTGATATATGATTAATACAGTAGAGTTGTACAAAAAAATTATTTGTTTTATGGGTTGATTGCAACAGTGTAAGGAATTTGGGAAAAAATTTTAATGTTTAACGATAAGAAATTAGTTTTGAGTTTGATAAAAATTAAAGGTCGCAGAAAAAGTAAAAGAATATATTTAGACTTTTCTCTGTGGTTCTAATTATTAGAAATATGTTTACCGATAGAATTTAAAAAAATTTTATAGGTTTTTCAAGAGTTTCCGAAAACATTTTGCTTTTGTTTGTTTTTTTTTTTTTTGTTTTGTTCTTAATTCCTTTGTATTATTATTCTTTTTTGTCGTAAGTGTAAAAATAAAACAAATCTTAAAGAAAACTATAATTTCTAATAAAACTTAATATAAAATTTTGTGATTTTTATTCTAATTTTATTAACTCATATTCAGATTATGAAAGCAGAAATCATAATTTAGCTTTAATGTTCGAAAAGGTTGAGGAAAAGATTGTAGGTATAAGAAGTAAAGTTGTCAAGCGGCAACAACATACTGAAAAGTTGAATAAAATACCAACCGTAATGGAAAAGTTGATAAAAAAAAGAAGGCTAAACTTCTTAGAGAAAAAACATATTTGGAGAGGCAATTTTTCTCTGATGAATCTTTTTCCAGAGAATACTACACAACGAGTGTCCGTTTTGTCTCAAAGATGAAATATTGGAATGTAAAATATGTTTTACAAATAGTTTACATCGTCTACGCTCCACATGTATGATGAAAATGAGAGAGCAATCCTGTCCAGTATGTCGAGATAGAATAATTTCGGCATTTATCATAAAAAAATTGTGAACTTTTCAAGCTAAAACATTTTAGCGTAAAACGGTAAGTAAATAAAAAAGTAGTTAATGTAATATATTTTTTTATGAAATTTAAATAAATTATTTAATCAATACAATTTTTTTATTTAAAGTCTTTTTTATTTTATTGTTATAATTACAAGTAGGTTTATATAAATTATATAGTTTTTTGTCAACATATACTGATTGTAATGAAATTTACAAGCATATATGGTAAAAGATTGCGTTTGAATATTTTCGCAATAATTTTTTGTGAAAATCTTTGTTGAAGTATATGAGTATATACATTCTTAATTTGTTAACCATTTTGAGAAATAGGTTTATGTGATCCTGATTAATATTACAGCTGTTTTTATCCAATAGTTTCTTTAATCCAGTTGATGAAACCATCTTTAATTTTTGATGTCGTCTGTATGAAAATTATAGTATAACTAATTGAAATATAAAAAAAATATAAGTTAGAAGTTAACTTTAAAAAAAATTAATAAAATTTCTGAATAAAATTACATTTTTTTAGCACATATTTGATTATAATTCTTATTTCTACGATAATTACAAATATTTATATTAATAAAATTTTTATATAGGCTTTTTATATTTGGACAATTAAAACTGTTTAAATTAAATATACATATTTCTTTTCCTTCTTCGTTATATTCTTCTTCTTTAAATATTTCTTTTATCCATTTCTCTTTTTCACATACCTTAACGTATATAATGAGATAGTTTTTCTTTTTTATAGTTGTTATTAAATATTCCATAGCCTTTTTAAAGTACAGTCACTATCATTCCAACGTAATCCATGAAAATGATTGTACAGCCATTTGTTTGTAATTCTTTCGTTATTAGTTAATTTAGAATATTTACAAGATTTAATGAGAAAATTTTCAATATTAAAATCACCATTATCATCATCTAAAATGCTATTTTCTTAAACAAATAACTTATTAGCTACATAAAATCCCTACACATCTATTACAATAAATCTATCTGAAAGCATTATCTAAATACGATTGAAAACTGTTTGTTTTTATACTTTTCTCATTTTTTCATCTCAAAGACAATTTTATAATATTGATCATGACTGCTTACATCTTTTTTTAGGTAATAATCTCCAGGACATCAGCAGGAATAAGATTACATCTCTCTGGCAGGAAAACAATATGATTTTCTAGCTACAACATTGTTTTTCTCCATATTTTGTCTTCTTTTTCTCCCTTTCTATATTTTAAACATTTTGTTTAACGGAATATCCTTTGAGGATAAAATAGTTTTTTCAAACTGTTTCTCTCCAATAACATCAGTTAAAAGATCTGATATTAAATATTACACCTGATAGCTTATATTTAATATTAGACCTGGTAGCTTATATTTCATATTTGACCTAATAGCTGATATTTAATATCAGACCTGGTAGCTGATATTTAATATCAGACCTGGTTACTGATATTTAATATCAGATCTGGTAGCTAATATTTAATATCAGACCTGATAGCTGACATTTCATATTAGACCTGGTAGCTGATATCAAATATAAGACCTGATCATCTGGTATCAGGCCTTATATCTGATTGCTGATATCTGCTAACTCACATCAGATCTGATAGCTACTATAGAATATAATTTATGATTAGTGATATCAGTCAACAGCTTTGAACTTCAAAATTAAGTATCAAATCCGAAATGCGACCTTTGAACTTTGAAATAAGGAGTCAATTTAAAATACGACTTAATATCAAATATGAGTATTTAGCGATCAATTATCGATACTAATATTAGTGCTCGAGAAATACCATCAAATACTGCATCATATTTTTTATAATATAGGAGCAATAAAATAAGATAGGATCTATTTATTTACTATGACTTCTATGAATTTCATGATGAACTTAAAATAATAAAAATCAATGGAAGTTATAAAAAATTAAGTCTCAATAAATAAATATGGTAAAGAGATATGTGAAATGCTGAAAGGAAGATTCGAATGAAATATATTATCCATTACAGCAAGACAATTTATTTATAAAATCAAAAACCTTCTCAGGAGATGTGATTAACAAAGATCACCAAATTCTGCAAACAAAAATAAAAAAATTATTTTAACAACTAGCAGAATTTGAATCAGCTTATGGTTCAACAAATGTCAATTTTAGATTCTGCAAAGAACATATTAAAACATATTAAAAACACTACTAATGAACATTATTAAAATTTATGAACTACTGAAACTGATTAATAGAGATGAAGATTAAAATAGAACAAATGCAGAATGGTTGTTTCAAGTAATGATAGGGTAACTAAATTTAATAGTAGATAACTGTAATAAAGTTCAATTATCCTTTATAAATCTATTGATTGACATAAATCATGGGTATGTTAATTCAGATCTTTTTACATTTAACCAATTTCAAGCCGAATTATTAAGTATTTAAAAATTTTTACCAAATAATTTGATTTTTCCTGGACAATGATAGAAAATCGAGTTACAATATAAGCTGAAATACCATTATTTACCAAATCATAGTTCTGAAGTTACAAAATAATTCAACTGCTAATTAAAGTAGATAACAGTACAGTAATATTTTTGGTGGAATATGACTACATAGTGTATAACTTTGCAAATAATTTGTATTTTTTGATGACTCAATTATAACTTAATGCATGTACTAAAAACAATGATGAACAATTTAATTGTAGAAATATTTTTTCATGGAAATCAACTGTTGATCGAACATGTGAAATTTCTGCACTAAAACAGTTAAGACATGCTGAATGTAACTTTGAAGAAGTTCAAAAGAAAAGTATTTGAACCAAATTATCAACAGAAAATCATTGGTTATTTACTGTTTTTGATACATTTACATTAAGTGTGAACTATGATAATCATAATCGCAGTTCGATAAAGCCACCTTTAAAAGTTTTCTTAATTTTACCATCAGGATGTGTTGCAGAACACGAAGGAATTACGTTATTCTTCAGCATATTTTACATCAAACCAAAAATCGTTTATTCAAACACCATCATGGCTGATAGATTACCATAAAATTAATACAACAGTTGTAAAACCAGTTACTACAAATATTTTAAACAATAGCAAACATACTGAGAAACTACATATTGGTGTTGATATTGTTACGTTTTTACCTTTTAAAAACGGTAGTTTACTTCCATTAAATAAACCGGTAATTTGATTGCAAATAACAGCAGTTTAGTAGTTTAAAAATTGTAACGACTCTTTATTTTATTTAAAAACGTACAACAATACAGTTTAAATAGTCACTTTGTGTTTTAATACACACACACTTAAATTACACGCTTTATACAGCACACTTTAATAATGTACAAGATTATACAGCCAAGGCAGTTAATATGTCTTTACTTAACGACGCTTCCAATTAGACTGACTCAATGGTGTTCTCACGGCCAATTTATATACACTGTATTACCTACTAGATGTTTCTTGAAAGCTCTATTTCTTTCTACAATGTTCTTAACCCCAGGTCTACAACTGAGATTAACGCTGATATAATATGTGAGATAACGCCGGCAGAGGAGAGTAAACATTTTGTTTATATTATGTTAAATATTAAATAAGGAGTACACGTATTCTAATAAATCCTATAAGATATTATTATTTTCAATCAGTTACAGAGTAAACATGTCCTTTTTATTTAAGCAATTCGCACTTTTTGAACACAATTTTTATAAAAATGATTTTTAACATTTAAAACAAACACTAAAAGGAAACAAATTTACAAAATAACATTGTTTTTCAATAGTTTCCAAAATACACATGCACACACACAAGCAAACTTTCGTGTATGTGTATTTTTTTGGCAGTTCATCTTATAAGATGGTTGTGTAGAGAAATCTCATCACAACAGTCTCATAATACATCTTATAATACTAATATTTGAATCTTCACGTGAAATAATTCTCTCAGAGAGCGAATTTGACACTCTCTGACATAAAAATCTTACATATTATGTTACGTCTAGACGGGCTGTAACGGACAAACTAGAGCTGTTGATGTTAATGTTAGCAGCTTAAACATTTAGTGTTGCCATACTTAAAAACAATGGTGAAAGTTGTTTATTCAATGTTGTACGTTTAGAACTATGTTAATAATTTTTTACAGATATGTTAACTGCTGTTAACATAAACGGAAATGCCTAGAAGCATTGAGAAAGATTTAAACCAGCCGTTAAAACCGTTATATTTGAATTCAAGTACAATTTCGTAACAATATAATAAAAACCAGCATTACTGAGCTAAAGAATTGAAAGGTTAGAACTGCGTCAGGAGACATACCACTTTTTGTTATTTTCGATTTGTATTCTAGTTTTATGTTCTATTTACATTTAGAATAAATATTGTAATAGTAAGTCTATGGATAATCTTTCATCCCCTGTACTATTAGGAGAACAAGGGAAGGATGAAAAATAATAAAAATATTTTATTTTTAAAAAAATTTTTTTTTGTATTCATCAATATGAGATAAATCCATTCCTTCCAATGAAACTGCTGCTTAGTATTTATAATATTAAAGAAATTAAAGTTGATTTATGCAACTTAACAATTTAGGGAGAAGCGGGTGAAATTTTGATCCTTAACTTAAAATTTCTTTTTTAAAAAAGTTGAGTTAAATTAAACAATAGTAGTAGAACACACGCTGGTGATATCTATGAGAGACATAATAGTGCATAACATTCATATATAACATATATTTTTTCTGTTGCATTTTCAACCTTTGTAATTACATAAATAAGTCCGTCTCAATGACAATGTGATATATTTCATTGTTCTTTCTTATCCGATCGTACAACAATCTAAACTTCATATATTAAGTTAATCATATATTAAGTTAATCATATATTAAGTTAATTTTAAATATATTGTTATGTTTTTACCTTTTAAAAACGGTCGTTTATTTCCTTTGAATAAACCTGTACTTTGATTGCAAATAACAGCAGTTTAGTAGTTTAAAAGTTGAAATGACTCTTTATTTTATTTAAAAATGTACAATAATAACAGTTTAAATAGTCACTTGCGTTCTAATATAAACACACACTTAAATTACACACTTTATATAACACACTTTAATAATGTACAAGATTATACATCCAAGGCAGTTAATTTGTCTTTACTTAACGACGCTTCCAATTAGACTGACTCAATGGTGTTCACACGGCCAATTTATATACACTGTATTATCTACTAGATGCTTCTTGAAAACTCTATTTCTTTCCACAATGTTCTTAACGGATTAGAATTTTAGAGCTTTTGATGTTAATGTTAGCAGATTCAACATTTAGTGTTGCCATACTTACAAACAATGGTGAAAGCTTTTTATTCAATGTTGTGTGTTTACAACTATGTTAATAATTTTTACAGATAAGTTAACTGTTGTTAACATAAACGGAAATGTCTAGAAGCATTTAGAAAGATTTAAACCAGCCGTTAAAACCGTTATATTTGAATTCAAGTACAATTTCGTAACAATATTCTTCAAAATAATTTTAATTTCAATATTTGTTTTAAAGATTTACATTAAACTTTTTTAAATTAAACAGTCCATAATGTGTTTGCATTATTAGTTATAAGCTACGGAAATTATAATTCCTTTAAGTATTTTTTTTTTTTTTTTTTATTTTTTTAAATTAATTTACCTTAAAACCACAAAATCCAATCGTTATGAAATCGCAAAAATACAAAACAAAAAAAAAAAAAGCTGATAAAATATTTTTCATTTACTAATTAAAAAAATCAAATTATAATACGAAAATTTGTTTTCTTCTTTTTTATTTTTTAGGGTGAAATCTTTTTCCTTATAAAATTATCTTCTATTTAACTTTAAGTTCGATGTAAATACATTATAATTTTCAATATAAAAGTAGTTAAGTGTATGAATAATGAATATTAAGTTTATAGTTTAAATGTTAAACATTAGCATTTTCATGTGTTTATAAACCTTAAAATGTTCTGAGCATAGAGTACAACTAGAAATTTATGAGAATATCGCAGTGACCAGGAACCCAACAAAGTCTTATTCTGTAGGCATCCATTAGCCTCCTAAATTCCTTCCAACACTCCAGCACTAACCTGGATCTGACATAATAAATTGTCATCGCCATCAATGCTGCCTGACTATCCACATAGATAGTTACCTCAGTGTCCCTCTCAACATTCTCTTCCAGCAATCCTAAGGCCTTGTAAATGCCTAGAATTTCTGCCTGACAAACGCTGCAACTATCAGACAATCTAAAAGATCGCTTGATATCTGTTCCCATGAAGTAGACACCCGCCCCTACTTCAACAAACTTCTTCTATGTTGAGACAGTGCTCTTTCATGAAGCCTCCG
The DNA here is from genome assembly GCA_932274085.1 of Protocalliphora azurea. Lineage (NCBI taxonomy): Eukaryota > Metazoa > Arthropoda > Insecta > Diptera > Calliphoridae > Protocalliphora > Protocalliphora azurea. The sequence goes on from OW026520.1 coordinate 76,203,173, forward strand.
TATTGCCTTGACGGTTCTACACCTCCTATTTACTATCTCCTACTTGATATGATATACATTTCTTAAAACTAATATTATTGCAGTTTTCCTGCATTTTGTTCTAACCGATAGCGGTTGTTGCATCGAACCTTACCTTCTGTTTTCTCCTTTATGTTCACTGCTGTAACAGTTTCGTTGATCTGTGTGTGAGTGTCCGTGTATGTGGTTTTTTGTTTGCTTATTTTGCCTCCTTCTTGCTTGCTATGTTTGAATTTTTTCTCTGCTCGCTGCTACTCCCTGATGCTTCTCCTCTCCACTGTGACGATGTAGGCATTGACGTCTTCACTCGGCTTTTCTCCATGCTGCTTTCTACTGCTACTTCTGCCTGTTGCGTTTTCTTATAGTTATCTCTTAAATGTCTAGTATGGCCATTTAAGGTCAAACCCACCACCTGCCCTTGTACTGAATACTTTGCCTCCAATGTACCCCATCGACCTCCGGAATATTTCGTTCTATCCTTTACCCTATCGACCTCCGGAACACATTGTTCCATTCTTTACCCCATCGACCTCTGGAACACTTTGTTCCATTCTTTATCCCATCGGCCTCCGGAACACTTTGTTCCATTCTTTACCTCATCGACCTCCGCAATATCTGAAATAAGATGGATGTAATCCATCTCCCGACCAATAAAACGCTAATGAAAATAAAATATTTTTTTTTTTTTAATTGGCCCTTATTTTGTTCACTTTGTTTTATTTTTTTCGTATTCTTTTCTTAATATTATTAACTAACTTTTTATGTTGAAATTATTTTTATAATATTAATAATTAGTTCACTTGTTATATTTTTTTCTTTAATTATAAGTTACTCACTGCTCGTTTGTTTAATTAGTTTTTGCTTTCGAGAAAATGTTTTTTTCTATTTTCTTTTGCTTAGATCTCCTGCTTTGATGTGGTCGCGACTTCACCCACACAATGTGTTTAATAAACTAAATGTATTATGTGTAATATGTATGCCTGGTTATTATTCTCTTATGTTATTTTATGTTATTCTCTTTGATCAAACCACTGATGTTCGATCGAATCTTCGAACAATGTTGCCTATTTCAGCTGTTTTTCCAAGTTCATTTTTTTCAATCGCTTTTTTAGCGTTTTTTTACATTTTTTAATTTTTTATTTTTTTCTCTTGTGTTATTAATTCAGTTCTTATTCTTTTGCATGCACTTCACTAGTTATTACTCCTGTTATTTTTATTATTATTCTTATTATTATTATTATTATTATTATTATTATTATTATTATTATTATTATTGTTGTTGTTGTTGTTATTGTTATTATTATTTGGTGTGAGCAGTACAAGATTTCTTCTCGTCTTCTCTTCTTAATTCTGCTATGACTAGCGATAAATTTCTTAGCCAGTTTAGCTGCGAAATTATTTGCTGCGCTGGACAAATGGTGCTCTTTCACCCAAACGCGTTCTCCAGGTCTCGGTTTCCAATCTCTGCGGCGTAAATTATAATAACGCCCTTGACACTTGGCAACTTTCACGAGATTCTTTCTTCCGAGACTAAAAATTTGTTTTAAAGTTTCTAATTTTTCCTGCGGGTTACGTATTTGTGTTCCAGAGTCAGGTGTAACCTCGTCATATAAGGCGTTGGGAAGTCTAGGTCCTATTCCTTGAATCTCCCGTAAAACTTCGTCCCAGGTTTTCTGTTTTGTTATAGCGTATTGTGCGATCATTACTTTATTGTGCGATTTACCCGCTCTATTGGGTTTTCTTGGGGCATATAAGGGGCTGTAAGTTGATCCTTGTCTTTTAAATATGCTCGAAACCTTTTGCTGGTGAACTGCCAGCCATTATCCGTAATGAGTACTTTTGGTACATCAAAATTCGCCAGAATTCTTTCTCTGAAGGCTTTCCTAAACTTCTCTCCAGTGACCATTTGGAAAATTTCACGGCAAAGGGCCTATAAAATCAGCGCAAACGATCGCCCAAGGTTCCTTAGCAATACTTGATAACATGTGTACTGCGGGGAGTTGTTGGCTCGATTTATACTGCTGGCAGGTTTGACAGTTTCGGACGTACCTCTGAATGTCCCTGAACATTCCGGGCCAGTATTATCGGTTAGTTACCCTTGCAATTGTTTTTTTATGCCCAGATGACCTGCTGTCGGGTCGTCATGATTTTTTTCTAGTACCCTTTTCCTCTCACACTCTTCGTCTTCGTTTGCGGCTGGAAGATGACGATAAAGTTGTCCCTCAACGATTGAAAAATTTGTGAATTTCTCGGGTTATTTCTTCACCTCTTCACATTTATTTACCCACCAATTGCATTTCGGGAAGTTCTTTTGAACAGTTTGGCAAACGGCCACTGGGTCACGTGATAACCCGTCTGCTACGACATTTAGCTTTCCTCTCCGATACTGCACGTCAAAGTCATACTGCTGGAGCTTCTTTCAATAGAGTTTAGCCACTTTAACGCGAGATTTTAATCGCATATGTATTAACATATGCAATTTAAATTATATTCATACTGTTTAAAAATTCAAATACGTTTTGAATGATATATAATATGACCATATTCATTAAATAGAATTTTTGCAATTTAAATTTTTTATTGATATACCGGAATTTACAAAATGTTGTTATTTCGAAAAAAAGTTTATTCGGCAAATAAATATAGGGTTAAGTCCCTGAATCCGGCCAAAGGCCTGCTACACGGAAAATCCTTTATTAACGTTACAAAGAAAATATTTTAATTTTAACTGGGCCGATAATCTTAATGTATTCCTATTTTTCAAATTTTGTATAATATAAAAGAATGCTGGAAGTTTATTTAATAAAAGTTAATGTCGTTTTTTTAATATGAATATTAATAGCCAAAAAGATATTCATTTTAATTTTTCCGATTTTTTGACGATTTCAAAAATATTATGCCGAATTTTACTATAATTATCTGGCAACAGTGTATGCATAGTGTATGCATTAAAGAGAAAATTCATGATATTGAGTTAAATTATAAGTCTACTCATGAGTCACTTATGGTAAATAAAACCTCGGACGTCGATGTTTTCGAAGGTGATTATTTGTTATGTTCTACATTTAGGAATCTTTTGAATGCACTTTACAAAAATAGCTCCCGTAAAATAAATAAATAATAGGGTATCCAATCAATTAACCGTCATTCTGTTATCCGAATAATTTTGGTCGATTAACTGTTCGAATAATTTAAAATGGCTACTTTCAAATGACGAATACCGAATAATTTGTTTCGAATAACCGAAATTTAGTTTTATGGAGTAGAAAATTTAGATTTTTTATTTTTAATATATATTTATGTTAACTTCATCTTCTTTTTAATGTCTATTATATAACAGCAAAAGTAAATAAAAGTAATTTTTAGGGAAGTACATTTTTATTATTTTCAAAGTATCAATAAGTGTTCGTTTTCTTGTGCTTAAGAGGTAATACAAACAGCATTCAAATATATTATTAAAAAGAGATTCAAATTAATTGTTCTGCTATAAAACGTTGAGATTCAGTTGTTATTTTTGAAAATAATTGCTACTAAAATGAACTGTATTTAGAAATGAAAAATAATTGCCCAATTCATAACTTTGTTATTGCGTTATTTGTTAAAATATTTTGTGAAGAAAAATAACATGTTTAAAAAAGTAATACATTTTGTGAATAAGTGTGTTATTTTTAAATGAATTAAAATATTATAAATGTCAAATTTTTTGTTATTATTTTTTTTTTTTTAAATATGTATGTACTTAGGTTTTATATCACTATTTCAATAAATTTGGTGCAAATAAGTTTTATTTAAGAGTGAATTAGAATACCAAATTTCATGGATCCATAATTAAGCATAGCTCCCATATAAGATCCGAAAATCCTTAAACTCGCATAAATATCACATAAATTACAGTATCAAGGTAATATTTTACACAAGTTTTATATAAGCAGAAATCGTAGTACCAAGAATTCATAAGGATCGATTAATAACACTGTGCGACAAATGGTAGGGTCAGTGATCGGGAAGGGTTCAAACTACCGGGGAAAGTTATATCGGTAAAAAAGAAGTTATACGTGTCCCGGCGTTTCGCTGGGTCACGTCTAGGAATCGAGATATATCGATTTGAAGTTAGTAACTGTCATATAGGGGAAATTGTGACCTTTGGTGGTCTTTTTTTTTTGCCCAAAAATTGATTTTTTTTATTTTTAATTCATAAAAAATCCAAAACGGTAAAAAAGTGTCAAGTCCTATTACTTTCACGTAAAGTCACATAACCTTTAAACAAAATGAGACATAGATCATGAAAAACGATGGACGCGTTTCGCTTTTATTCACAATTAAGTGAGGGTATGAATTTCAAAAATTTGCTCGAGATATGCTCAAAATTCCTTGGAAAAAACATTGATGACTTTTTTTATGATTGTCAGAATTAAAAAAAAGTAGTAAACAAAAGGTTATTTGATTTTTATGGTAGCGGTAACAAACTAAAAAACGGTCATAAAAGTGCGTGGACAATTAAAAGGAAAAAAGGAAAGTGCACTTTTTTAATTATTTGGGTTATTTCCGTTGGCTACCTGCATGATTTTTTTACACAAATTGCACCCACATTTATGAGTGGTCATGTTTTAGAACGTTTCGAAAAATTTAAAACGCACACGAATCAGGTTTATAGCCACCCTTAAAAGATGCGCGAATTCATAAGTACCTCTCAGTAAAATATTGAAACTTACGTAGTATTTATAGGTGTTCACTGATCGATTTTTGTCATTCAACAAGTGTCTCCGAACGCGTAAAGTACGGTTTTTTAAAGTGACGAAAAAGTAATAAAAGTATAAAACCGAAATGAGTGCAAATTGTCCAGAAAATATCAATTTATTTTGTTATGTTTGTGGCAAAAGAGCTTTTTCAACAAATGCTGCATTACTCACTGAGCAAGTGGAGCGCGCTTTTAAACTTTATTGCGAAATAATTCGCGGCGTTTCGTGGGTCCCAGACAAAATTTGTAAAACGTGCTACAATGGTCTTAACATGTGGATCCAAGGGAAACGCAGTTCACTTCGTTTTGGTGTACCAATGATTTGGACTGATCCAGGAGAGCACAATTCCGACAACTGTTACGCTTGCGCAAACAAAATATGTGGAGTAAATCGTAAAGGCCTTAAACAAAGAGTTTACATATCTGTTAAAAGTGCACAAATACCTCTACCGCATTCGGATGAAATACCAATTCCACCGCTTCAAAGTCCTGACAGAGAAACTTCTTTTTCTATTGAAACAATGGATCAATCGGATTTCACCTATAAACCAACACCAGAAGCCGGCCCATCGAACAAAATAATTCCAATATCACAAGCAAGAATGGACAAGATTGTTGCAGAATTAAACCTTTCTCAACGTGAAGCAGAAAAACTTGCCCAGCTTTTGAAAGAAGGCAACAATTTGGAGCCTAATGTCAAAGTCACCAGATATCGAAGACGACAATTGCTATTCCAACGGTACTACACACTCAATGAAGGCAACACATTTGTTTACTGCCACGATATAAAGGGAATGATGGAGGCGATGGCCATTAATTATGTCGCAGCTGATTGGCGAATGTTCATCGATTCTTCGAAATCAAGCCTGAAAGTCGTTTTGCTACATAAATATAATAAAAAACCAAGCATTCCCATTGGCTACAGCACGGACATGAGCGAAACATACGATTCCATGAAAATAATTTTGGATAAAGTTTGCTACACTGATCACATGTGGCGGATCAGTTGTGATCTGAAAGTCGCGGCGATACTAAGAGGTCTCCAAGGAGGCTATACGAAAAACATGTGTTTCTTGTGTCTTATGATACCCGATTTAAAGGAAACCAATACGAAACGCATGAGTGGCTTGCTCGAGATCCAACGGAGAAAGGACAAAACTGTGTAAATGATCCACTGGTGCCAATGGAGAACGTCCCATGCCCCCTCTCCATATCAAACTGGGAATCGTAAAAAATTTCATCAAGGCCATTGTGAAGCAACCGAAAATTCTTGATTGTTTGGAAAATATTTTCCCACGAATCAGCGAAGCAAAATTGAAGGAAGGTGTTCTAAATGGACCGGATATACGAAAGCTCATGAAATCAAAGGAATTTAAAGGTGCTTTAGACGGTAATGATTACTTTGCTTGGAGGGCAGTGAAGAAAGTCATACGATATTTTTTGGGAAGTACGCGAGCACACAATTACCCCGCTCTTGTGACCAAGATGTTGCACTACTTCCAGAAAATTCTTGCATCACCATCTCGAATACTTCAGCAAGCAGCTAGCCTCAGAGTCGAATGAACATGGCGAGCGCTTCCATCAAGTGGCAATGCCAATGGAAACGCGAAATAAAGGCAAAAGGCTCGATTCGCTGGTGGCTGAAATTTGTTGGTGGTCGCAAAAGACGTACGATCCCGACAATGAAGATGAAGAAGAACAATATACAATGGGAGTTTCCTCCGAGGGTAAGTCATAAAAATGAAGTTACCTGACTGATTAAAAACAATTGATTTTTTTCCAGATGAAGACAGATCCTCATCCGATACAGACTCTGAAGAAGTGGGCGAACCACCACGCAAGAAAATAAACGAAAATAAGTTTTGCGTTCATCGATTTTTATAACCTATGTATCTATGTAATAACCTAATATAATAAATAATATATAATAAATATTATCCAAATTCATTGAAACATAAAATCAATATTCTTGTCAAAATGAGATACCTTCACTTAATTGTAAATAAAAGCGAAACGCGTCCATCGATTTTCATGATCTATGTCTCATTTTGTTTAAAGGTTATGTGACTTTACGTGAAAGTAATAGGACTTGAAACTTTTTTTTACCGTTTTGGATTAAAAATAAAAAATTCAATTTTTTAGGCAAAAAATAGTTTTTTTTCATACATTTATTTATAACTGCGAAACTGTTGCTTATGTAGCGAAACGTTGTATGAACAGATTAAAGGAATTGTAATTCCTAATTTTTTTAAATTTGTTTCAGCAAAATCGGACTGGTGGTTCTCGAGTTATGTCAAAAAAAAGACCACCAAAGGTCACAATTTCCCCTATATGATAGTTACTATCTTCAAATCGATATATCTCGATTCCTAGACGTGACCCAGCGAAACGCCGGGATACGTATAACTTCCTTTTTTATCGATATAACATTTCCCGTTGGTTTCATCCCACCCCGATTTTGACTGTCGCATAGTATAATTGGCCACAGGTCTCATATTAGGCCACCGTTTCACATTCAACTACCTGTAGTCAATGCACAACCTCAGTTTCTCATTTTTCTTGGGTACTATGACCATGGGTGCACTGTATGGACTTGTTGACGGCTCCATACATCCGTTTTTTTAATAGCTCGTTGATCAACCTCTGCAGCTTTCACGGGATTCCGTTGCGTATACCTTTATCGGAGCGGTGTGTCAACCTTGAGTACTATTTTGTGTTCGGCTAGGTTTGTTGGACCTTTGACATGTGTGAATTTGTCTAACTCATCTTCCAGAAACTTCCTTATAACTTCTTCTTCACTGGGCTTGCTCTCACGTGTTGCTACAACTACATTCTCCTTTACAGCTACCATCACCTGATGTGTAACAGATCTAAATTTCACCTTCCGGTCACCACACTGCATCTCAACCTCCGCCGCTCTCAGAAAATCCAACCCCAGTAGAACATCGTCTAGCATACTAGGCATTACCCCTACCTCCAGATTATAGCTTTTACCACCAAAACGCACCTCTACACCAAGAACCTCCCTAACGTCCACTGTTGCACCATTTGCTAGTCTGATTCTGTTCTCCACTGGAATCACCACGCTGCATTCTCTTAGCTGCTCTGCCACAGTCTCACTCACGTAACTTCTTGAAGCCCCTGTTTCTATAGTCGCCTCCTTTCGCTGGTTCCTTATTACAATATTCGCCAGCAACCTCGTCTCGGTCTGTCGGAACGCACTTACTGATGCAAGGGTTGGTTGTTGCGGGCCGCGACAACATTTCCCACATTTCTTCGGCAACACTCCCTCGTTCTCATACCTTTTCTACCACGCTGCCAACAAAACAGCACACTTTCGTTCTGGCAGAATTGATAGCCGAGACCCTCTTGTGCGCATCTTCTGCAGGCGATCGTGGGATTAATGGGTACCTCGTGTTCTACTAGAACTACCTGATGCGTCCTGTCATCTCGATGGTTTGGTGGGGCGGTTTGTGCGGATAATTTCGAAGTCTTCCGTCATTTGAATGAGTTCTCCCAGGGGAAGTTAAAATCCCTTCTTCGGATATACATTTTATAATCTACCAGACAATTTCTAAATATTCTATCCACTTGTTGCTCTGAGCTATACCCTGCGTGTCTTATCATGTTCTGAAGCACGATGACGAATTCTTTCTCGTGAATTCTCTCTCGTGACTTCTGCTACCGTCTGCGAATCTCGTCGTCAAGGCCTTAAAAATTGCGAGGGGGGGAAATAGAATTGTAAGAAATCATTACGGAAACCCTTCTAAGTTTGCCATTGACGGTTGTTGTTTCTGTGCCACAATAAAGCCGCTTTCTTCAATAGCTCTGGCATCGTCCGTGGTAGCATATTTTTATCTAGACCATAGACTTCAGCTAACTCCTCCACACGTTCTATAAATGAAATAGTGTCTTTCCACCCTCATTGTGGAATGACCACTTTCTGACGATATCTATAACCGTCGAATATGTTAATTGTGACTGGTTTTGCGCTACATTTTCTTGTTGAGAGATTTGGTGGTCTGGGCTGCCTGCTGCCGCGTTCTAGACGAAATGTTTGAAACACCTGGTACTTCCACTTGTACCTGTATACCTTGCGTTGTGAGAGTGGGACAACGTCCATGTTTGTTTTCCAGCTCCTCCAGCCTGGCTAGAACTTTCTCCTTGTGTTCATAAGACATAAATGTTGTATAACGATTATCGCACCATGTTTCACTAGTCACTTTGCTCTTTCACTTTGTTTCCCAAAAAAAAGTCCCTGCTCGGGCACCAATGTAAGCAACCTGCGGTTACCTGGGTTTGCAGCTGGGATAAACTCAGTCGTGTCCACAGTTCTTACATAAAATAACAACACTTTTATTTTAATTCTTACCCTTGTTTCTTCATTACTTATCCTTCTCTATATATATTTTTTCCGCAAACTTCTATGTTGAGACAGTGCTGTTTCGTGAAGCCTCTGTGTTGCTTTGCAAGTTTTACACCTCCTGTTTACTATCTCCTACTTGGTTGTTAAAACTTGGATGTAATCCGAAATTTTTTAGTCCCTATATTTTCCGAATAAAAACTTCCAAGAAATCATTTGGCCCTAAGCAGTGCTTATCACCTGCCACTTCAACCAAATTGTGAAGCCTCTGTGTTGCTTTGCCGGTTTTACACCTCCTGTTTACTATCTCCTACTTGGTTGTTAAAACTTGGATGTAAACCGAAATTTTTTAGTCCCTATATTTTCCGAATAAAAACTTCCAAGAAATCATTTGGCCCTGAGCAGTGCTTATCACCTGCCACTTTAACCAAATTGCAAATCTTGTTGAAGCTTTTAATCTTACTGATTGTAAATCAGTATACCCTACGTTGTATTAATGTAATCAATTCAACCAACTTTATTATTCTTTTTCCCTAACACCGCTCTGTTAGTTCTTTTATTTATTTTATTAACCGGCTACTCACCATGTCTGCCTTGTTCACTTTCTAGCACAAAAGAGAAAGAAAAGAGCCTTTGTAACTTTATGCAGGTTTATATACATTTCTTAAAACTAATATTATTAAAGTTTTCCTGCACTTTGCTGTTGCATCGAACCTTCCCTTATGTTGTCTCCTTTATGTTCGCTGCTGTAACAGTTTCGTTGATCTGTTTGTGGCTGTGTATGTGGTTTCTTGTTTGCTTATTTTTGTCTACCTTCGTGATTAGTCAGTTCTGCGACTCGCCTGCTCAGCTGTGACGATGTCGGTATTGACGTCTTCACTCGGCTTTTCTCCCTGCTGCTTTCTACCGCTATTTCTGCCTGTTGCGTTTTCTTATAGTTAACTCTTAAATGGTTAGCATGGCCATATATATATATATATATATATATATATATATATATAGACGACTTTTGTGTTTTTTTTTTTTTTTCATCTAAAATAAAATTTCCTTTGCAATATATAATAATTTTGCATTTTTCTGAAAGGTAACTTCACAGAGATGACTTTAAGATTAAAAACGAGCCCAATAACTCAATTGGTCATGGTACACACCCTCTCGAATTCGACCCATTTTATATGATAGTTTTGATTTTAGACCATATTTTCTCAAATCCCAAAGCACGAATCGACAAGCGGTATATATTGTAAGAATCTTTAATATGTTGTTAAAAAAGTCAATAAAATGTGTTATTTGTGATTTGGAGGATGAGGCGCAGCATGCGAAAATTTTTGTTAAGTATAAATCTTGAATATTTGTGCGAATTAATACACAAAAATGCCTAAATGGATGATTTCGTAAAAATAAAATTAGTAGAAGCAAGTAAGAAATTATTTTCTTCTTTGTTGAAACATTAAAATTTTAGCCTTTTTATGGCAATTTTAAGAATCAAAAAAGGCTTGAAAAATTTGAGGCTAAAAGCAAAATGAAAAGGCTAGATTTAGCCTTAGAAAGACTAAACTGACAACACTGTTTATTTATTAAGCATTTACCATGAAATAAAATTTTTTCAAAAATTTTTGCAAAATTCCTACTATTATCTCACAATTATATACAATTTAATAATTTCTATAAACAAAATTTTATATTGTTTTTTTTTTTAAGTTTGGGAAAAAGTCATGCTCAATTCATAATATCTATGAACACAATTTTTAGATTTATATACTCTTTTCTCTGTTTTCTAAACAAAAATATTAAAAATAGCAGATCACCTAAATGCATAGTAAAGCTGCAATTGCATTACGAGTGCGTTTTTAAATAAACTATTTACAGATTCAACTGACGGAGGAGGACAGCCTGTTAGACTCGGCGAAGGATCTTGAAGGATCCAGTGCGACGGAGGGGATGGAGGACCTAACTTTTGAGTCCGATGAAGAGCAACTGTTATCTCTGCTCTTGATCGCGGCAAGGAGATCGGAACTGCAGTCACTGCGAAATCACTGGTTATGAAGCAGGAGAGCTCGACGGGGGCATCAGGCATGTCCAGGCCTTTGGCCAAAACAATTGTTCGGCAGGAAGCGATAGTACTTCCAATGGATGTGCAGGCAGCAACCGACAGTCGAACGAGGTTTGAAAAGGCAAAGAACGGCATTAGGACCTCCATAGCTGCACTAAATAAGTTGGCTAAGGACCCATCGCTGTTAGACGGACGGGATAGGCATATCCGTAGGAAACACCGAAAGAGCATACACAGGTTCGAACGGACCTATGGCTCCATCGGTGATATCCTGGGAATTTTTTATCCCGATGGTTTTAAAGTGGAGGTAGAGGAAGGTCCGGTAATTGCTTGCAAGAGTAAAGAGTCCGTGTCTGCCAATACTTTGGAACCACAAGTCGCCGATAACAAGCATGGAGTTATTCACAAGCCATCCAGCGGTCTTGTAAGTTCTCGCAAGAGAAACAACAGGTCAGCTAGGACTGGTAGTGGGACAACTCAAACTAGGAAAAGAGCGGAGAGGGTTAACCAAACTCTTGCGAGCCCCGCTAAGGACTCTCAAATGAGATCCATTAAGTGAGGAAATTAATTTCCTTACATAAAGATTGACAATTTTAACAAGCAAAATATCAGATTTGCTTTTAAATAATTATGCCGTGGTTGAAACGAATTAAACTTTGAAGCGCGGCCGCGTCTTTCAGCACTGTCAGATCAAATTTATCGTAATGTTTTCGAATTTTCCTTTATCAATTTTGGAAATAAATAATTGATTTTTAAAGGCCCAACCAGTGAACAAAAAATCATTTTATAACAATCAACTGTTTCAACCTGCTTTATGCAGATGTGTGTAAGTAACTATTGACACAAAAATTGTAGATAGCGTATCGCAGAAATTTATAGAAAATAGATTTTTACGTAGCAGTGCGACTTTTTGACAACCCTGTAGTTTATTTTCTTTACAAAATAATCAAAGAATAGGGTGTTCACACAATGAATGTCGAAAAACATATGTTACGCTTACATTTGTTGACTGTTTGTACAAAATTTTCACGTTGGGCCTTACCTAGTGTCTACCTTAGGCAAATTTTTATCAAAACAAACGTCAAAATCGGTGCGAATATATACAAGGTAACCTTTGTTAAACAGTTGATTATTATTTCGGTTTTTACTGCTGTCAAACTGCATATATAAAAAACAATAACGAATACGCCATATTGCTGTTTTTGTGCAACTATTGCCACCTTCCACAAATTCGCACTACTTTTGACGTTTGTCATGATAAAAAATTGTCTAATGTAGACACTATGTTAAGATGGTAATAACGCTGCCGCCCGTTGGTTATTGACGCTTGTTCACATAGTGTCTAGAACTCATATTAATGCTTAAAGCCCGTCTAGACGTTACATAATATGTAAGATTTTTGTGCCAGCGAGTGTCAAATTCGCTCCCTGAGAGAATAGTTTCACGTATTAATTCAAATATTAATATTATAAGATGTATTATGAGACTGTTGTGATGAGATTTCTCTACATAACAATCTTATAAGATGAACTGTCAAACAGTACACATATACGAAGATTGTTTGTGTGTGTGCATGTGTATTTTGGAAATTGCGAAAAAAAACAATGTTTTTTATAAAATTGTTTCCTTTTGGTGTTTGTTTTACATGTTAAAGATAATTTTTATAAAAATTGTACTAAAAAAGTTCGAATTTCTTAAATAAAAAGGACATGATTATTCTGTGACTGATTGAAAATAATGATATCTTATAGGATTTATTAGAATACGTGTACCTCTTATTTAAGATTTAACATAATATAAACAAATATAAACTCTCTTATTTCTTAACATTAAAAATAAGTCAGCAGAATAACGGGAAAGCAATTTAATTTCCGACTTTGTTATAAGGGGTAGAGAAAACGTTTATGAGAAATTTATATGTTAAATTGTCTTCTTTATCTTTTCAAAAGAAAATTAATTGTTTTGCACTTTTCTTTTTGTTAAAAACGGCAAAATTTTAAGAAAACAATAAATTTGAAAGCTTATGTTAAACATTATTCCTCAGCTTTATGTTTAAACATTTACCTCAAGTTTACAACTGAGATTAACGCTGATATAATATGTGTGATAACGCAAACAGAAGAGAGTAACCATTTTCTTTATATTATGTATATTATCTTAAATAAGGGGTACACGTATTCTAATAAGTCCTATACGATATAATTATTTTCAATCATTCGCAGAGTAAACATGTACTTTTTATTTAAAAAATTCGCATTTTTTTAACACAATTTTTATAAAAATATTTTTTTAAATGTAAAACAATCATTAAAAGCAATTTTACAAAAAACATTGCTTTTTTGTAATTCCCAAAATATACAAGAACACACACATACACATACAAACTTCCGTGTGTGTGTATTTTTTTGACAGTTCATCTTATAAGATGGTTGTGTAGAGAAATCTCATCAATAGATTTCTTATTGGTCCACATGTAACATTTTAAGAAGAGAAAGAATTTGAGAATTGCCAACATAATAAAGTCTACGTAGACTAGGGTTGAGATTTAGAATTTAACAATTGCGAATATAAAAATGTCTACTTTTAGATCCTTAGTTTTTACACGATCTTAACATTAAAAATAGGCTCGCCGTCATTTGAGGACTCAGTGTGATGTGGCAGCATTATAGAAATTACTTATTGTATAAACGAATTACCTAGGAAATATAAACGCCAGTGTCAAATCTGACAGTATAGTTGTTTTAATATGGTAATACCCCTCTTTGCAAACGTCAAGAAATTCCTTTTTCGAATCAACCCTTTTCCGGTCGGTCCGAAGCGTGTAAGTTTGTATTTTTTCGTAGAAATAATTTTAATTTAAAATCATCATAAATATGTGACTCCGTATAAAATAAATTGTGTGTGGAAATTATCATAAATATACTGAATTAATCTTTTGTTAATGTATTTTAAGTGCCAGTCGTTTTCTCTCATAAATATTGTTAGTTTTGATTATTGTATAAATATTTGTTTTTTTTTTTCTATCTATCTTTTTATTAGTCTATGGTTAAACTTATACTTAGCTACAAAATAAATTTCCTTACAATTGAGGAAATTTTATAAATCAATATATTTATGAAATTAAAAGTTGTTAATTAAGTTGTTTGATATATAAAATGCGACTAACTGTGATACTGTTTTTATTTACTTTTAGTGTTGTAAAGCATGAGAACTATTAACTCAAATCAGTGTGTTAAAATCCCTAAGCATATCAAAGCCTCAGTGAAGGCCCGTGTTGTCACCATCTCGGGACCAAGAGGTGTTTTGAAACGCAGTTTCAAACACTTGGCTTTGGATATGTACATGGTAAACAAACGTACCTTGAAAGTTGAAAAATGGTTTGGAGCAAAAAAAGAATTGGCTGCTGTTCGCACTGTCTGCAGTCACATTGAAAATATGATCAAGGGTACGTAAACAAATATTTTTAAGAAATTGTGTATATATAGATAACATCCTAAAAATGTTGAATGTTATCCTATTTGCAGGCGTCACTGTTGGTTTCCAATACAAAATGCGTGCTGTGTATGCTCATTTCCCCATCAACTGTGTTACCTCTGAAAATAATACTGTTATTGAGATCCGTAATTTCTTGGGTGAAAAATATATTCGTCGTGTTCAAATGGCCCCCGGTGTAACAGTTGTGAATTCAACTGCACAAAAAGACGAATTAATTGTTGAAGGTAACGACATTGAAGCCGTTTCGGGATCGGCTGCTCTTATCCAGCAATCTACCACAGTTAAAAACAAGGATATTCGTAAGTTTTTGGATGGTTTGTACGTTTCTGAGAAGACCACCGTTGTGAAGGAGGAAGCCTAATAAGTTTATCTTCTAAATTTAGAGGAATAAAATTAAGAAAATTTTTACAAAACTGAATATTTTAATTTTTTATTCAACTTAGTGTGATGAATCTCATTTTGTACGGGTTTGAATGGTTTGTGTAAGGATATTACAAGAAAATTGCATTTTTGCATCCTAATTGGCGGTATCCGTAAAAAATTTGGAATTCAATATCTAGATTGTGCTAAATTCAAAATTGTTCAATGTATAGTCATAGTAGCAGCTACAACAGCTGTTGTAAAAAGTGTATATGAAGATATATAAGCTGATCTAATTATCTTAATAATATTAATTAGCATTATTTTCTATTGAGTTATATTCCCCGATTTAGACCATATGCTTCAGAAAAAAATCGGTTATTTTATTTTCCAATGTGGAGATCATCTTTTTGTAATTTTGAAAATAGTTTTTACTCTGTTAATCTCCTATATAAATGCCAACAATAAAAAAGTGAGTGCTAAAAATTCATACGTTTAAATATTAAGGGTTCTATAATTTCTTTTTTCAATTTGAAATAAGGGCGATAAAGAAAAAATTTATGGAAAATATTTAGATTTTCTAATGTTAAACAAAAAGGGAAATACATTGTTTAAGTCAAATTTGTTGTAAGCTCCGTTTTGGTAAGAACGATGTTAAAATATACCATTTTTAACGTTAGAACCTATTGCTTTCTTTTTGTGCAACTTTGTTGGAGGTAGAAATTGGTAACATTTATTTAAAATAAACAGGTAACATTTTGAAATAAATAGAGATCTACGTGTCATAAAACTTACAATTTATTTGTTTAATTTCATGTCGACATATTTTGGATTGTTGCTCCAACATGTGTTCTTAGAGAAGCGGAATTTAGAAACTGCACTGGATATTGAGGCAACATAAAAAAAATGCACACACAGACCATACATACAATTTATCGTCAACAACATAATATATTGCTTTCATTTTTACGAATAAGGTACGTAAATGTATTCAATTTTTTTGTGACTGGAATAATTTTAAAGGCATAAACACACATACAAATTTCATTTGTGTTTTTTTAATACATCCCTACAAGCAAAATATTACAAAAGTGATTCGAATTCGTATTGCTTTGAGCTATGGTCAATTATGGACCGATCATCATGAAATTTGGCACAAAGATTGATACTTATACAAATATTGCTAAATTTAAGGCGTTTATGAGCGTTAAACCCCTATTCCGGGAGAAAATTTGTATGAGGATTAGGTGAAAGCATTTTTATTCGTGATAACAGTAATGTAAAAAATGTTGCCGCTCGCTCTTGGTTTACGAATTATGGGTACTTGAAGTTATAAAAATGCAATTTTCTCCTTCCTCCTATAATGAATATGAACAATATGGACATCATAGGAAAGGACTTAAAGAGGCCTTTCGATATTTAAAATGCCAAATCATTAACTCATGGTGAAACAATATGATGTTTTATTACTTTTTATTTTGACTTTTTTACAAAGGTACCGTTATTTCAAAAATACATCAATATAACGGTACTCTTCTATACATCAAATTATTTAGAGAACATTTCATATGATCCCCATGTCACACCCCTAGCCCATTAAATAACAAAAATATAGAACTTTAAAAATTATTATTTAGAAAAATTATTAGATTTTTGCTAGTAATATATTATTGACTTTATTGAAACCTTTATAAAATAATTACATTGTTATGAGAATTTACTTAAAAGTATTACAACAATTGACATCTAAATAATTAAATAAGAAAACTACTAACACATTGTTAAGGAAAAGTTGTCAAAAAAAAAAAAACCTTGTACATACTTAAACGTTATAAGAAATTTTAAAAACAACCATCAATTATAACTTTAACTAAAAAAGAGTTAACTAAAGAGAGAGAGGGATTGTTTAACAAATTTCCTATTATTTCATATGTAGACGGTCTGCAGTTTTCATTAAATGACAAAGTCAGTTCTCTTGCAAATGAATTAAACTATGCAGTAGATCAGTATAATATCTTGGGTGTGAGATGAATTATTTTCAGATTTTTATTTTGTATTATCTGTAATTTTCTTGTGTAAGTTTTAGCAGCTTTATTACACCAGACTTGGCATCCGTATTTCATAATTGGTCGAATACACATTTTGTAAATAAGAATCTTGTTTTTTAAATTAAGTTTAGATCTTCTGTTGAGTAATGGGTAAAGTGCACGGCCGCATTTGATTGCTCTATCACAAATATACTGTATGTGTTTTTTAAATGATAGTTTTTTTTTTATCTAAAATAATACCTGGATATTTGGTACTATCCTGAAGAGGAATAAAAACACCTAGAATATAAATGTTTTGTAGGAATACGTTTCTGTGATCTATTATATGGAAATATAATAGCTTGTGTTTTACTAACATCAACTTTTATCTTCCATTTATCAAAGTATTTATTGGTAGATTTTAAACTATCTTCCATTTTTTTTATTTTTTTTTTGTAGTAATACTTGATTCTTGCGAATAGTAAAATCGGAAATATATATTGAATAAAGAGTAGGTGATAATACCGATTCTTGCGATAGAACGGCAGGGATTTGTCTATCAGTAGATAGCGTGTTATCTATAGATACAGCAAATGAGCGCTGATCTAAAAAGCTTTATTATCTTTTGCAAGTATGTTGGATAATTGAAGGAATTTAGTTTAAAAACTAGGCCCTCATGCCATATTGAATCAAAGGCTTTTTCAATGTCAAGAAAAATAACTCCAGTGCTCTTATGATTTCTTTTGTTTGATTAAATAAAATTAAAGACTTTTTTTGTTGATGTACTGTGAAGTACTCCCAGCGGAATCCAAACTGTTGAGGGTTAATAATATTATTTTGGTTGGAAAAATCTAAAATTCTCATTAATTATTTTTTAAAATGGAGGTAGAGGAAGGTCCGCAAATTGCTCGCAAGGGTAAAGAGTCCGTGTCTACCAACACTTTGGAACCAAAAGTCGACGCTGTTGCACATTGTGATATTCACAAGCCATCCAGTAGTCCTGTAGCTTCTCTCAAGGGAAGCGACAGGTCGGCAAGGATTGGTAGTGAGAAAAAACTCATGGAGAAGAGAGTAGAAAGGGTAAATCAAGCTCTTGCGAGCCCCGCTAAAGGATCTCAAATAAGGTCAATTAGGGGAGCTCTGCCTGGAGATGAGATACCCTCTACCTCTAAGAAAGCTGGTCATATTCCGCATGACTCTTTTAAAGGTCCCCCTAAGGGGACCATAAAAAGAGTGAGGTCGGGGGATGACCAGCAGATTCCGTCTGCGAAGAAGGTTGGTAAAGCACCAAGTGGCCCGCTTAAAAACTCTCATAAGGGAGTAGTGAAGCGGGTAGTATCTGGTGTCGTGCAACCTTCATCGTCCAAAAAGGGGAAGGATTCGTCCAAGTCGGACATTCTTCAAGCAGCAGTCATTGACCGTGCTGATCCAGATGGGAGAATCAGTACGGAAATGTGGCGGCTGATTGAGGACAGACTTATGGACGAAATCTTCCAGGCAAGGCACAGGCCGGGTGAAATAGCCTTCATGGGTGCAGACTGGACAAGGGGCGTTAAGACTGTTGGTTGCGGTAACAAGGGTACTTTCGAATTCCTGAAAGCCGCGATTAACAGATGTGGCATCGGAATTGCCTCTGCGGCCAATAGTCACGGTATGGATTCCACCACCCATTAAGCCGGTGGAAGTCATACTGGGAATATTGGAAGGACAAAATAGGGGATTCAATACAAATCAATGGAAACTTGTCTCTTCATTGACTTGTAAAGAGAACCAGGGAAAAGATTTCCGATTCGCAGTGGATCGGGAATCTATTAGGAAATTGGACTCATTGGGGGGAGGGGGGGGGTTTGTTACGTTCGGGCTTGGCTACATCAAATTTCGCTACGCGAAAAATGATAAAGCCAAAGAGGTTGCGGATGGTGCAGATAAATCTGCATCATTGTGAAGCGGCCTCGACCGAATTAATAACCTACCTCAGTGAGACCAATGTGGACGTGGCCCTAATCCAGGAGCCTTGGCTAAATAATAACCAGGTCTGTGGTTTAAGGGCCAAAGGATACAAATTGTTCAAGCCGTCCACTGAGGATAAGGTGAGAACTTGTATTCTGGTGAAGAATGATCTTCAATTAATTCTTCTTAACTCTTTCAGTTATGGTGATCTAACGGTCGTCCAAGGAGAGGCATTGGGAGGCGGTAAACTGGCCTTGGCCTCGGTGTACATGCCTTATGAGGAGTTGGAACCACCAGATGACAGGGTGTGGGCCTTAGCCGAGTACGCAAGACGGAATGGAGCACGTCTATTGCTCGGTTGCGATGCTAATGCACACCACAGTCAATGGGGTAGCAGGGATACCAATAAGAGAGGTGAGTCAACATTTGATTTTATTATTGCAAATGATCTTTTAATCTGTAATAGGGGTAATACTCCTACGTTCAGAACGAAGGATAGGAATTCAATAATAGATATTACACTGACCAACTCAAAAGACCTAGTTGAAGACTGGAGGGTGGCCATGGGATGTACTTTCTCTGACCATGGTAGGATAACCTTTAGTCTGAACTTCGTAGGTTCTGAGGGGAAACCATTCAGGAATCCTAGGAGGACAGATTGGGACGCCTTCGGGCGGGATCTGGGGTCAAGATTGACTGGAACTCCGATGGAGGTCTTGTCGAGGGAAAATCTTGACGAAATAGTGGGGAAGGTAACAGGGTCCATTAACAGAAGCTATGAGCTTAACTGCCCGGTGAGCTATCCGGGTAAAAGGAAACAGCCGGTCTGGTGGTCGGAGGAGTTGAAGGCTCAACGGACCACAGTTGGCAGGCTGTACAACAAGGCCCATAGATCTGGTAGGGACGAGGACTGGGGCACCTATAGAGTGTGTTTCAATAAGTACAAAAAGGATATTAGAAGAGCTAAAAGAGCCTCGTGGATTAGGTTTAGCGAGGCCATTGACTCGGTCAATGAACTTTCCAGATTCAGGAAGATACTGTCAAAGGACCCCAGTGTTCCTGGGAGTATCCAGAGATCAGATGGTTCATGGACGGAGTCTAGTTCTGAGTCACTTAATGTACTTTTGGAAACCCATTTTCCGGGTTGCAGGGATCCATTGGTAGAGGAATCAGGTGAGGGAGAACACTTCTTCACGGAGTCCACCAGTGGGATGATTGGAACAGTGGTAAGAGACCTAATAACGGTGGAGAAGGTCACATGGGCGGTGAATTCATTCGAGCCTTATAAGTCACCAGGCCCGGATGGTATATTTCCGGCCATGTTGCAGAATGCACCGTTGGTGGTCCGTATACTACTGGTTGAGATTTTTAAGGGGTGTCTAATACATGGACATATTCCAAGGGGGTGGAGAGAGGTTAGGGTTATATTCATACCGAAAGGTGGAAGGACCTGTCACTCGAAACCCAAGGATTATAGACCTATCAGCCTATCGTCTTTCCTCTTGAAGACTTTAGAGAGATTGATAGCTCCAGCATCATGAGTAGTGCTCAACATGCTTACCTGAAAGGTAAATCTGTGGAGAGTGCGCTAAGTGATGTGGTGGGTTATATAGAACAAGGGCTTCGGTATAAGGAGTACACCATGGCCGCGTTCTTGGATATTGAGGGAGCGTTCAATAATATTGAGATTGACGCTATCAAGCAGGCGCTGGTGAATCTTAAGGTACATGACTTCTTGATCGAATGGATAATCCTCATGCTGAGCAGCAGGATTATCAATTCAAGCTTGGGTGGAGTATGCTTAAGAAAACTAGTGACTAGGGGAACTCCGCAAGGGGGAGTGCTCTCACCCCTGCTGTGGCTAATGGCTGTCGATGTGATTTTGCGTCAATTCGACAGTAGAGGGCGGAAGATCGTGGCTTATGCTGATGATGTGGTCATACTGGTAAAGGGAAAATTTCTTCCCACAATCAGTGAGATCATGCAGTCAGCGCTGGGTGAGCTGTCCTCGTGGGCTGCTGATAAGGGGTTGGGAGTGAACCCGGAAAAGACAGAGTTGGTTCTGTTTACTAGGAGGTACAAGGTAGAGAAATTCAGACTACCGGTACTATGTGGGACTGAACTGAAGCTTTCAGACTCAGCGAAATATCTGGGGGTGTTCCTTGATAGCAAACTGACCTGGAAGAGGAATGTTCAGGAAAGATTCAAGCGTGGCCTCAATGCCTACTACACCTGTAGAAACTCCATAGGTAAGAGTTGGGGACTCAAACCGAAAGTTGTATATTGGATTTACACTTCGGTGGTGAGACCAATCCTTTCATATGGTTGTTCTGTCTGGTGGCAGGCACTGGAACGCAAGAGCAATAGGAGCCTTTTGTCGAAGGCGCAAAGGTGTGCTTCGATTGGCATTACAGGTGCAATGAGAAGCACACCACAAGCGGCTCTGGATGTCATACTTCATCTCTTACCTATTGAAGAGTTTGTGAGGGGTATGGCAGCAAAGAGTCTACTGAGACTTAGGGAATTGGGACTATTAGGCTCATCAAGAGCAGGTCACTCCAAGGTCATTTACGAGATCAGTTACGGTGAGGTTAATCTGAGCTCTGCGGGGGCATCAGATTACATGGCCACTGAATCGGACTTTGGAGTAGGTCCTGTCGTGGTGATACCTGATAGGGAGGTCTGGTCCGGCACTATATGAGGGTTGCGCAGTGTTCACGGACGGATCAAAGATGGTCGAGGGTACCGGGGCGGGGGTCTATATTATGGGCACGAATTTGAAGGGCTCTTTTAGACTCCCTGATGAGTGCAGTGTTTTTCAGGCTGAGATTCTCGGCATCCTGAGGGCCGCGGAGATGATCAGGCAAAACATTGCGAGAGGTACCGAGGTCACTCTCTATGTGGACAGTCAGGCGGCTCTAAAGGCCTTGGGGACACATTTGGTGAGATCCAGGCTGGTGGCTGCCTGTAGGAAGACACTGAGAGAGTTGATGGAGGACTACATGGTGAGACTCTGCTGGGTGCCTGGCCATTGCAATATTTCAGACAACGAAATGGCTGATGAACTGGCAAGGCAAGGTGCGGCAGGGAACGTCTCGGAGAGAGAGACATATGTGAAACCACCACTAAGTTTCTTCTATGGGAAGATCAATGATTGGATCTTGGTCAGAACCAATTCGGCTTGGGAAAGTAGGGAGGATTGCAAGGTGTCGAGGGCGATATGGCCGGTATTGGACAAGGCAGACACTACCACTCTCCTGGGCATGAATAGGAAGAGCTTGAGGGTCATGATAGGGGCCATAACGGGTCACTGTCTGATAGGGAAGATGAGGTCTAGAATGGACGCTAACAGTTCTGATTTTTGCAGACTGTGTGAGGACATCGATGAGACCTAGTCTATTGAGCACATTGTGTGCCATTGTCCGCGATTACAGCATCGTAGGATGAAGTGGCTGGGTAGACAGTTCCTCGACGGGCTAGGTGACGTTCGGGACGTAGATCTTGTTGACGTCATAGGCTTCGTCATGGGAATTGGCTGCTTGAGGGAGAATCAAGGGTTTAACCCTAGGGGGATTGGTAGCATTGCTGGTCCCCCTCTGTGATTCGCTACATTTCTATTCCCTTTTTATCTTTCACTTTACTTTTTCTGTACTCTGTATTTTCAATTTTATATATTCTATACTCTTATTTCACAACTATTCTGTTGAAGGGACTCACAATGGACCGGGATCGGTCTCTGGGTGGAGATGTGGTACTATCTGGTATCACATCTACCTTCTCTATCTATCTATCTATCTATCTATTTTTTAAAATACTGATTGGTCTATAGCTAGACGGTAATTTAGGATCCTTTCCTGGCTTAGGAATTGGGATAACTTTTGCCTTCTTAAAAATAGTTGGAAAATAGCCTTCTATTAAATAAGATTTGAAAAGTTTACATAGAGTTTCAAAAAAGTAATCGGGAATCTTTTTAAGGATAACGCTATTAATGCCGTCTAAACCGGGGGCTTTATTATTTTTCAATAAAAGTACAAACGATTTAACTTCATCTAAACTGGTAAGCTCTACGTTAGATCTGTCAAGAATTGTATCGTTAAGATCATGAATGAATCTTGAGACGGCGTGTCCATAGGTAAATAATTATTTAAAGTAATGGTGTGTGAATTACCAAATAGGTCTGCTATTGAATTAGCCTTTTCATTGCCAGTTTTTAAAACTTCACCGTTTACATGAAGATCAGTAAAAGACATTTTGTTTCCTTTCAATGCTTTTTTTACTTTCTAAAACTTTTTAGAGCCCGAGGGCAAATTCGAAATAAATTTTGACCGGGATTCATTGCGGTCTTTATTAATCAAATCAATAAGTTTATTTAATAGTTTCAAAATGCTTTTCAATTGATTTTTATAATTAAAATCGCTACATCTTTGAAATTTACGTTTGTAATATCGTAATTTAAAAATGTATAATAAATCTTATTTCTTTATTATTTTTACAATTTTGTGAAAAATTAAAAAAAAAAAAAAAATACCGGCACACAAAAATTTTTTGATTTCCAAAAAAAGTTTATTTAGCGAAGCCGGTGTTCGACATACATAGAGGAGAAAGCCCTTTAGCCCGGACGAAGGCCGGCTATACAGAAAAACCTTTATTAACATTAAAAAAATATATTTTAATTCCAACTGTACTGGTTGGTAACCTTGATTTGTTCCAAACATTTTTTAAACTCTTGTTTTAATTTTTTTTTATTTATAATTAAAATAAAAATGTAAATTAAATAACATTTACTAAGTATTTTTTTTATTTATTTATTTTTTTCTTATTATTATATATATGATATAGGCTTTATATATATTTATATATAAATTAGGCTTTTTCAAGACCTTTCTATTGATATCCATATTACATATATAGTCATAAATTATGATATTAACAAATATATTACGAGTAAAAATCGATTCATTTCTCTGAATATTAATTTTTAAAGTGCTATATTTTTGTTATTTAAAGGGCTAGGGGTGTAATATGGGGATCATATGAAAACCTGAAATGTTCTCTAAATGACTTGATGTATAGGAGAGTACCGTTATATCGATATATTTTTGAGATAACGGTACTTTTGTAAAAAAAAGTTGAAATAAAAGTAATAAAATATCATATTGTCTCACCATTTGTTAATGTTTGGGTTAATGGGTTAATGTTCATTTTCATTAAAGGAGGAAGGAGAAAATTGTATTCTTACATCATAACTTAAAGTACCTATAACTCGAAAACTAAGAGAGCGGAGAAAAAATTTTATGTAACTTTTTTTTTAACCAAAAATACTGCTTTTGCCGAAAAGAAAATTTGCTAACAGTGCCGGTAATCTTGATTTGTTCCAAATAATATAATAAACATCTTGTGAAGCATGCATGCACATAAATCTTAACATCATAAAGCACGAAAACTGAAACGCCCACACAAAATCTCCATTTTTTTTGCTAAAAGACAAACAAATTTCTTCAATATTTTTCATTTTTTAACAATTTTTCTTCAACTGAAAAAATTGTGACCGAAAAATAAAAGTATTGCTTTAATTTCTTCCAGGTGATCTCAATGAGATATCATCAATTTATTCCGAAAAATACTATAAAAAATACTGAAAAGGAGCGATATTTTGCGGATAAACGTAATAAATTTTAAATTTTATATATTTTTTATTGTTTATTGGCTAATTTTCTTTAAAATGATAAAAAAAGGATATTAGAAAAATATATATATATAATAATAATATTAATATAATAATAAAAAGAAGATATTGCGAAAATTTCTCCCAGGAAGATATCTTCCAAATGTTTATAGGGATAATTTAAAATATCCCTACAGACGTTTGGAAGATATCTTCCTACAAGAAATTTGCGCAATATTTTCTTTTTATTATTTGGACGAAAATCATCAAAGCAATATTTATGTTATATGGTATTTTTATCAGTATAAAGGAAATTAGGCAAAAAAATACATCAAATTAATTTTTTTTATTATTATTTTTAATATCAAAATATTGCCCTTTTTCAGTATGGTGATTATCACCTCCGCAATAAATTGATGATATCCCATTGAGATCATTTGGAAGAAATACAATAAATTTATTTTTCTATCACAATTTTTTCAGTTGTTGAAAATTTTTAAAAAATGGGAAAAAATATTAAAGAAATTCGTCTTAGCAAAAAAAAAAAATGGATATTTTATGTGAGCGTTTTAGTTTTCGTGCTTTATGATGTTAAGATTTATTTTAAGATTTATTTAGTGATAATTTTTCTATATATTTATTACATCTTCCAAAAGATTATCTGGCGGTATCTTCTTTTTTATCTAGATGATTACCTAGAAATATTGCATATATTTCTTCCAGGCGTCATAATTTCTTATCATTTTCGTATTATTTTGCTTGTAAGGATCAGCCTATTCGGGTTTTTTTTGAAAAAATTGTGTCACTATTTATTGTTTTAAATTTATTCGAAACATTTTAAAGTTTGTACGTGTTTTATTTAATCCGAACAATAAACAATAACTGAAGCTTTGGTTATTTTTTGCATTTTCTTTGTGCGTTCATTTGTTTACAGATTTACATTTTACAAACAATACGGTTTTTTCTTTTTATTCTAACTTTGCCTTGCTATGATTTTGCTTACCAATATAATATAAACAATTTTTGCGATTTTGATTACTTTTTCGAACAATTTTTTCAAGCAAGGTAAATTGTGCCTATAATACTTGGTATTTGTTGCAAATAATAGAGAAAATGGAAAAATGTCGATTACTTCTCTAAATAGATTCATTAGAGTCTCTGATGCACTCATAATTTTAGAGGGTGATTTTCATGATTCAGCGAAGAATTTCTTACCCTTTTTAATTCAAAAATCAAAGCGAGGAGTTGGCAAAGTTATGGGATAAAGTGAAGACAACTTACATATGAAAAATATTTCGATTTTTGAAAACCTCCGATAAAATAAAACCTTGTGATGCAGATGTTGCATCTTCTAAATATAAAGTAACCTATATAGCGTATGTTAAATGTATCGGGTCTATTAAAGAAAAAGTTCATAAATTTAAAACGGCTCCCAAATCTACTGATTCTCCTCCGGCAGTGAATGTAAGTTCCAAAAATTATTTTTCTAATGTGACTTTATCACCATGGATATGGACATATTTAATGGCGATTATATTTCCTGTCCCGCTTTTAGGTATTTATTTTCCGCTTTATATTTGAAGAATTTGATAAATAAAACTGAGGCAGGCTAAGGAACTTGTTTCGAAAAGTCCATTAAGTAATGAAGGTTTCGAGTTGGCTCGGAAAAGTTTTAGGGATACATATGAGAATCCACGTATGTTGGTAAACAACCAATTGAAGATTCTCTTTGGACTTCCCTTCCTTGACAAGGAAACTAGTACTGGTCTTAAGACTTTACAACGCGGCATAAATAGTTGTCTTACTTCGATGCCTATTTACAATGCTTGTATCGATAGTTGAGATCGTCTAATTGTCTTCATTTGCATACAGCGTTTACCTTCGTCTACGCTTTTTCTTTGGGAACATAGTGTGAAAGACAAGACAGCAATATCGCTTTGAAAAGATCTAAATAACTTTATGACGGAAAGAATTCAGACATTGCACTGCCTTCATGATCTTAAGGTATTGGACTCTTCCAATGTTCATTATCATGCTATGTTTTTCAATGATAATATTAAATTCGATTTAAGAATCTGTCTATACCCGACCGTTTGAAAACAATTGTTGCACTAATTGCCTCCCGTGGTCACAAAACAGTGTCAGTTGTAGAAGCAATAATAATTGTTTTATTTCCGGTAATCGATATCACAATATGGTACACCATGAATGATTTAATTTTTAGACACACTACTTCTTCTGAACAGAGTTCAGCTACGATTATGCGACCCACTAACACCACACTGAATCATATTCCGCCAACGTCTACGGGTATAACTCATAATTATCAAACTTTTCATGCACTTCAAAAACAATCTGTTCTTTTAGGAACCGTAATGGTCAACCTAATTCATAATAGTAATAGATATCAAGTTCGGGCTATAATTGATTTTGCTTCGGAGTTTTTTTTGTTTCTGAATGCTTGCAAAGGAGATAAATCTTAATACACATTCTTCGAATTCTAAAGTTTCTGATGTAAACAACACAATTTCTGCACTTTCAAAGACAGTCTGTATGTTAAAAATTGGCTCTAATTTGGATTCTTCCATTGTATTGAATTATACGGCACTTGTTTTACCACAAATATCATGAAATCTACCATCATTTTCGTATCCAGACATGCAAGGACGACTGTCAAATCTTCGTTTGACTGATTCCAATCCTTTCGATAAAATGTTTATTGAAATACTTATTGCTGCCAATCTATATCCTGAATTTATATTACCGGAAATTGAAAAGAATATATTAGGGTCATTATTGGGTTAGAATACAGTATTTGGATGGATATTGATAGTACAAAACCGAATTTTACAAAATTTCTAATTCAATGCTATCTAAATTTAACTAAATCAAATCACAAATGAAACTATACTATTTTGCTACTACTATAATAATTCCTTTAAAATGATGATCTGACTCCTCTGCTTCAAGATAAAAACATCGTGTTAATTTTTGCTAGAAAAAATTAATTGAAATTTTAAATTAAAAAGTGTAAAAAACTACTTAAATTTGCTTTAACTTTCTTTTGTTTGGTAAGGTTTGCTCAAAAAAGAAGAAAGCATTGGGGCAATAGCCCTAAATTCAAGGTGCCAAAAACTTTAGACGGTCCCAGCACTAGTGCCAACAGGTTTCAGCTTCTGTCTGAAGATGAAGAAGCAGTTGCTTTCAAAGAAAAGATTCCACCATTGTGGACCCCACTCACAGTTTTTCAACTGTGATCGGATTAATTGGGGATAAATATACTTATAAACGAATGTCTCTTGGTACGAAAATTGTATCAAACTCGTTATCGCTGTGTAATGAAGCTTTGAATGTTTTCAAAAAAAAAAAAAAAAAATACATTATTATATGCATGTGTTAAAGAATACAAAAACGTTTAAATTGGTTTTATTTGGCCTGCCAAAACTGGGCACAAAGATAATTGGCGAAGAATTTTTTAGCTCGATTAATGTAAACCCGGTAAGCATTAAGGAACTAGCAACAAAGAGATCCAGTGTAGATGACGCACTTTATCTTATTGAGCTTGATTGTCAACATGTTTCAAAAAGAAAAGTTATGAAAATAAGATATTTTTATATTGTTTCTGTGTATTGGTGAAGACCTATAAAGGGCAATAAAGGTCCCACACAATGCTCCAAGTGTGCTATGTATGGGCATGGTGCTAAAAATTGTAACCGTATCGTAGTATGTTCAGCCTGTGCCAAAAATCATGATTATGCACTTTGTTCACTCAACAAAGGTAATAGTGATGGTAGTATAATATATAAGTGCTGCAACTGCATAAAGAAGAACTTAAAAAACGTTAACCATAGAACTGATGACCCAAAGTATCCAAGTCGTCAAGAATATTTAGAAATCCGTCATGGAGAAACATCTAAATCTAGAACGACCAACATAAGAACTAATGTATCATATTTTAAAGAAGACGATTATGATTTTCCTCAATTGACAAGGCAAGAACCCCATAATAATAAACGCAATTCCCGCGATTTTTGGTAATTTGTATTCTGAGGTAGCTAAAGGAAAGAGCTACGACAAAAATAATAATGACATTTCCAACGAAAGACTTCGAAATATTTTTTGATGTTTTTTATGCTTTGCAAAGATGCCAAAATAAGTACGAAAAGCTACGAGTTTTGCGTCAACATTTTTAATTAAACGGATAGAAACAATGTTCATGTTATGCATTGGAATGCCCAAGGCATAACAACTGAGTTAGCAGCTGCCCAGCTGGAATATGTTTTACATAAAAGGAAAATCGATATTATCCTTTTAAATGAGACTTTTTTGAAACCATACCACAAATTTCAACTTGGTGGTTATAAAATTTATAGAGAGGATCGATCTACTCATGGCGGAGGAGTTCTAATTGCAACTAAAGGTAATATTAAGCATACATTGTTGCCAGAAATAAAAACAAGTACTGCTGAAAGTATTTCAGTACAAGTTATGATTAATAGAAGACCAGTTATATACACCAGCATATAATCCAGTTCATACTACCAATTTTAAAGTTAATTTGGATAAATTGACGACTATTTTATTTTTTGGAAATTTGGATGCCCAACATACATATTGGAATTGTATATCAAATAATTCGGCTGGTAATGATCTCTACAGCCAAAAAATTAAAGATAGTTTAAAATCTAGCCATAAATACTTTGATAAATGAAAGATAAAAGTTAACGTTAGTAAAACACAAGCTATTATATTTCCATATAATAGATCACAGAAACATATTTCTACAAAACATTTATATTCTAGCGAAGTTTTTATTCCTCTGTAGGATAGTATCAAATATATAGGAATTATCTTAGATAAAAAACTATAGTACATTAGCCAATTTACTGCTCTCCTAATGGCTGAGATCTGCGCTTGAAGACCAGTGCAGTGATCCAGCAATTTAAAGGAGATGTTTCTCCTATATGCGGAATACACCTACCCAAAACCCTTCAGAAGATTTGGATCAATCAGTTTAAACCTCAATCGATCCGTCTTTTATAATTGGATCGGACTAGATTGAAACTGAGAAGCCTCTGTCCAGAAAGGGTTTGGGAATATAACAATCAATATTGTCAGGGATGTCGTCTGAGATTCCCAAAATGGTCGCATGGACATAGCTTCTACCGTTCCATGCACCTATAGTACTAAGCGTAATCGCTTTTTGGCCATTAGATTCATTGGCATCCAGTTCATCAGAACGAATAATGCCTTGGATGGTGTTATACGTAGCACACCTGTAATTAGTACCGCTGAGTTACGCAGAATCTTTTCGAAGATTCCGCAAAAGTTAGATTTTTCCATCGCTTTCCATCATACTATCGCTCCATACATAAGGCTTGATCACCATGTCGAAGAGTAATTATGTATTCTTAGGATTTCCTATGGCCTTCCTACACATATAAAGCCCTAGCCTGGGTGTTCTGAAGCCAGGATAGTTTGGAGTCCAGTATTATACCCAGATACTTCGCACTGTCGGACACCTTTAATTCAACTCCATCTAGGCAAGGGAGTGGGAAAGATATTTTGTATTTCCTTGAAAAGAGAACTATTTCTGTCTTTCCAGGATTCACTCTAAGGCCACTAATTGTACTCCATTTACTGAGTAGGCCTAGCGCTCTTTGAAGGCGACTTGCCTTTCATGTAGGCAGGGTTAGGGTTGATTGTCTTGCGAAGGAGCAGGTCAATCAGCCTTTCCAAAGTCTGAAAGTCCTTTGGTCTTGTATGGGGGGCCTTACCCACTTTTGGGATAAAGACCTTTTTACATCTAGTTCATGAGTCAGGGATATATGAGCATGATAAGCAAGTCGAGTATATCCAAATGAACCATGGAACTATATACTGTAAGTCTGCAGGTATAATGCCATCTGGGCCCTGGGATTTAAACGGGGCAAAGCTGTTCAGAGCCCATCTCAGTTCATCTTCAGTTATTTGAATCTGAACATCACTTAGGTCTGAAACTGTCGCAGGGATCTTCGTTATAGGGAGGCTGCCAGGAAAATGCGCATCCGTTAAGACATCTAAGGTCTCATGGCAGCCTGTCGTCCAGCAGCCACAAGGTTTCTGAATGTAACTAGAGGCAGTAGATGAGGAAGCCAGGATTTTGCATAAGCGATTAGTCTCGGAATGGCCTTCCACGCCGCTATAGAAGACCTTCCAAGGCTTTTAAACCTGTTTACTGAGGATTTGTAAGCCGACCAGTTTCCCAGTCTCTTAGCCTCATTAAATAAACGGGGGCACTCTTTGCGAGTGTCACCTATTTCGGAGTTCCTCCAATGTGGTTTACTCCTTCCTTTGCAGACCTTAGGTCTGGCAAATGCATTTGTTAGCAATTTTACAGAGGACCCAATGTCCCTCCGATTATGAATAGCCGGGGGATTCGGGAGGAGTTGTGACAGAATGTCATATTGTTCCGTATAGTTTGTTTTTCACCTGTTTTGAATGGGGGTTACCCCTGATAAAGAGACTTCTATTGTGAAGTCTATGTACAAGTGATCAGAGAATGGGCAATCATTTGAGACTCTATTTGCTGATCATGTTCGAATGCCTAGTATTTACAAGCGTAATATCGAGAACCTTCCTTCTATTAGAAACTACAGAGCTTGTTTCCTTACCATTATCTAAAATATCTAAACTACTACAAAGAATAAAATCAGAAAGAGACTTACCCATTGCATTGGTATTCGAGCTTCCTCAAACGACATGGTGGGCGTTGGCGTCAGCTCCTATTACCAGCGGTATGTTTCTGTCATTTGCCGCCTTGGTTATTCCGTGAACTTTAGCATTTGGTGGTGGTTCGCTGCTATCATGGACCATATAGCTGGAGACAATATAAGTGGTGCCACTAGTTGTCTCTCAGGCCGTTATAACCGTGTCAATCAGAAAGATTGAAGATACTAAGTTTTCTGCTTGCTACTATGCACGATCGTATCCTACCTGACCGTGCAGCGTATAGCAGCATAAAGTTATTCGCACGAAGTCCGCAAATTCTTTCACTTGCGGTCCAGGACAAGTGCAAGCTCCTCGCCTCTTTCAGCCATCCAGAGCATCAAGCAGCCGAAGCTACTTTAGGGTGTGAAGATTAACTTGCATTATTCTCACCATTGTCATTTATGGAGGTGATTGTGACGTTGACGTCATTTTGGTCCGAGTCCAAGAGGGCGCCTTCGTCAACTACTTTGTCCACCCGTTCAAGAAACTCACCCACGAATTCAGAGTTTGAGTGGCTGTCTTCTTGAGCGAGAGAACTAGTAGTCTGCCCAAATGACATTTCTTCCGTAGTCGGATCGTTATCGTCCTGAGTCGGTCTGTCTCGGTCGTCTCCTAGATAGACCTGTAGAAAGATAGACTCACGAAGGGACGGCATGGACTCCTTATTCATGATTATAACTATCCTCCTACATGCTCCATCGGATTTGGATACTTTGATCATTTGTGGAGATCTCCAGAATCTCCTCTGGTTTGGACGGTTCATCCATTACGCGTGACATGGCTCTAGGACGACGTCGAATCTCGTCAATATAGACCACGATTAGTCTAGCGCCTTCCCATAAGCCTTCCAAAAGAGCGACCGATTGCTTCAGGAGAAAGGCGCATCGCTCGTTTGAGCAGGCCATTATCTTGACACGGCTACGATACCATCCAGCATCATCACATTGGAAAGAGGGTCCGGGGCTCTCCTTTAGAACTTTCTAGAATACTCCCATCAGCTTTTTGCGCACTAAATCCCAATTTGCATGGGAAATAGCGCAATCAACGTCGCTTCTGTCGATGACAGCACTTAGGAGATGACTTTTGGACACTTCACTAAACGATTTGTCCATCGGGATATAGGGCTTCGGACGTTTGGTTTCGGGCTCTTGACCTTGCAACTGTACCTCCTCCTCTGATCGTTGCCGTTTAGGCCCTTCTTTCGACGAAGGAGAAGGTTTTTGCTGCAATTCGGTCATTAAAGATTTGGCCCAATTTAGGGAAACAAGTTCCTCTGGAGTTAGGAATTCGGCTGGCTTTTTACCAAAACGATCCAAAAAACGATCGGCAGCTCGCCGTCTTAAGAAGGCCTCTCTGGCGGGTGTGATGCCTTTGGGACGTATGTATCTTGCCCTTTTCGGCTGGAGGCACAGATCCAGAGCTCGAAGGCAAGTTCGCTGCTCCTTTACTGGCGGGGGGAGGTGATACTTGGGAACTCGAAAGCTTGTTCACATTTCCCTTTTTCACAGAAGGCATTGGGTTTACTGCTGCTCGAGTTGATTTCGAGCACACAGCTCCCGAAGCTGGTTTTACGTATTTGGCGGACTTGCCACCTCCTGCTATTTGTTGTTCCGTAGGGTTCTTTATTAGTTTTTTATTTTTATTGGAT